>JAYJMB010006965.1:0-10605 GCA_036873735.1 Pouteria campechiana
CACTTATGAACATGAGATTATTACAATCTTTATCACAATCATAACATTTACAATCATGCCCAACATTCCAATATAATCCATAACTCGTTCCATTCCATCCCATAATTTTTTAATACGGCAATTATATGACATCAATCATTATAGTACAATATATACATTACACATTATTGGTTACACAAGGTTATTAAACCTTCATTCATTGCAAATTATTTCCCTAGGCACATACATGATGTATTTCATATATTGTACTAATAACCCTCTCAAAGAAACATTTCATTATTTAAGTTATAAGTATCATTTACTTTCTAGCAATTCAACATGGATAATCAAGGAGATCCATACTCATCCTCATAATTATTTGACAATTCATTATGCAAATGTTTTAATGTCTTACAAGCATCCATACAAGCTATTCTCTCAGATGGAATATGGGTCTTTCACTCCCAATTATACATCATAATTTCAATATATATTCAACATCAAACTTACTTCAATGACATGCTTATTATGCTTATAACTCAATTATCCAAAGCATACTTACGTTTTTATACAAAATTCTCATTTATTAGTTACAAGTAACTGTTCACAACCAGAACTCATGCATAATCTCATTTTATCAAATCTAAGTCATACCACAACCATTATAATCAAATTATCAATCAAATCCCCTTATTAATTACATGGTCTAAAACACATTTTTGCCCAAGACATCATTGTTCATAGCTCATATGAAACTCTAACAAACCAAAATCATGTATTCTCATGCTTAAACAAACTCCAAAACGTTATAGAGCATGAATTACTCATTCCCCCATGATTATTACCCAAAATCATAAAATTTCCCAAATCCTACTATTCACAAAACCCTAACTTAGCCATAGTCACAATTTCTCATGCCAAATCACAATAATTGCTCTATTAAACTTTTCCCCCAAGAAATTCTAAGCACATGCATCAATTTAATCCAAAAAATCCAATTTTTTCTCAAAACCATAAAATCCAAAATCTAAGATTTAATTGGGAGATTGAGCTTACCTTCACTTACCATCATAAATGTCCGCCCTAAATGCACGACCAAGCTCTTAGCTCCATGTTGCACCTTCCATTTGGAGGAAATTAGTTCATTCTTCCATTTTCTTTCATTTTTCACGGATCAAATGGCCAAAAATTGGGTTCAATAGAAAGTTCACAAGTTTTTCTAGCTAGGCAAGTTGATTTCCTAGCTGAAATGACTATAAATCAAGTTAAATGAGGCTAGGGTAAAAGGGGAGAAAGAAAGGGATGAAAATCCCAGAAAACAGAATAAGTTTGGGGTTGAAAAGTCAGGCCCCTTTTTTATATCGTCGACTGGCGCCACCGGCGCCCCTTGCTGCCACCGCCTGTCCCTTCAAAGATGATTGGAGCAATCGGTGCCCATTGGTTCCCAAGATAGTGGATTTTTCATCCACTTTTTCAATCTGTTTTCTCATATATTTTTGCCATAATACATTCCATAAAATCCCACCATTAAAAGATATATTAAATCCTCATTTTATGCATGATAAAAATACATAAAATTTTTTATCACATAAATCTAGATCATATCCAATATGTGGCTTCATACTCAATTTCATAATTCATTCCACAAAAAATATAACATAATTATACAAAATCTTACCTCAATTAACTTGCAAGCAAGCTATATAATCACACACATTCTTTTACTTGACTCAATTTCATAAAATTTTCATATACTTCATACATACTTGACTCATTCCATCGAAAATCATATTTCTCCATTAATCAACACACATCCAATTACCTAGTCTCATAAAACACAACTTTACACTTAAGTTCATTTTAATTGTATTAATGCTAAGGCCTAAATTTTAACACCTCAAGTGTTACAACTGTACTAGTTGGTGAAATAGTGGAACCTAAGACACAAAAAATGAGTGCTTGAGAAAGTGGAGTAGTGAGGTAGTCACAAACCACTATATATCATGCGTACTATGTGTAATTGGTTTGTTTACTTGCTCTTTACTTATATATACTTCAGCAAATCATTTGAAATAAGGGAATTTGATTAACTTTGTTTAAGCAAATAATTTTATAAACTCAATTAACTTTCCCCCTCTTAGATTAAGCCATGCCAAAGGGACCAACAATGGCTACTTTTCTACAAAGGCATTAATAGAGGAGACCTCACATGACTATAGAAGTCTACGATTATACCTAATTATGGCCACTAACATTAAAGGAGTTGACAAAGATCTTCAGGGAATTCTCATCGATAGAGGAGATTTAAGTCCCACTGATGTGTGTCTTCATGACTAAATCTTTCATGCATCTTCTATAATTAATTTTCAATGGTTATAATCTCACTAGTCTAGTTTTAATGGCCATCAGTCCTTCAAGAGCTTATAAATAGAAATTTTATTCATAAGAAAAGGAAGTTTTTCCAATTCAAGCATTTACATTTGTGCATTTACAAAATAAAAAGTTTTTCTTCCAAAGAGTGTTCAACTTCACTATACTACTTGATTCAAAGCTTTGAGTTGTATCCAAACAACATCAAACGAGTTTGAAGCATGTGCACTTCATTTAATAAAATCATTATCTATTAGTTCTTTATTGTGTACAAATGTTGCCTAGTAAGCGACAATTTTCTTATGCAAGCTTTCTTTATTTTTCACACTTTGTGAAGTGTTTCTGCAAGTTGAGTGATTTATTATGAAAGTTTGGTTCTACTAGAGAATGGACTTATAGTGATTAAGTTGTAAGAGTTTGTTGGTGATCTCTAAAGAACTAATGTGTTGTAAAAATTATGAGTAGTGAAACCTAATATAAGTGCCATCTTAGAGAAGAGAATTAAGAAATTACCTCAAGCCAAACAGCAATAAAAAATATTGTGCTATTGTGCTTTTCTTTCTAGTTGTTTCTGTGCATTTTTAATTTGACCAAAAATTTTGTGAAGCTCACCCTCCTCCCCCTCTTGAGCTATCAACACCAATGGGGCCAACAATTTGAAGGGCTTTAAACCCTTGGATTATCTCAGATGGGGGCAATCCATTTCTTCCAAGATTAGGTCCATAGGTGGAAAAATACAATTGAAATTATCACCATAGCTTGGTTTCATGACTTTGTGGCTCACTTGATACTCTCTACCTCCAATTTTCTCTCTAGTTTTTATGTAAAATCTACTAATTACTTTATCCCTAATTACTAATACACTTCAACTTATTTAATTTCTCTATCTTGAGTTTAGGTGTATAGTTTTGATGAGAATAAAACTTATAAATGACTTGAACTTAAACTAATGAACTTGTGCTAAGATTTTGAGTGATAAAGGAGAGGAGTTGGGTTACATAGGTCTGTCAAGGCCATTGGAACAACATTCTTAAGGTTTGGATCGACAGAGGAGAGTTCAAGACTACAATAGTGTATAGCCCTCATTACCTTGATTTGTGCTACAAGTCACGATGTTTAGAGGTCTATAAAGACTCTTTAGAAGTCTATAAAGTTCTTTATATAGACCATATTCTACAAAGGTGTGGAAAGAGGAAAAAAACAAAGTTTTTCAGGGCCGTGATCATCTATAGAGTTTTTCAATAGAGGAGA
Organism: Pouteria campechiana; assembly: GCA_036873735.1. NCBI lineage: Eukaryota > Viridiplantae > Streptophyta > Magnoliopsida > Ericales > Sapotaceae > Pouteria > Pouteria campechiana. Next base: position 3,601 of record JAYJMB010006965.1, read on the forward strand.
GCTTACGTTTACAAACGTTTGTAGCCCATAATGGTCAAAAATTGATGTGACATTTTTACAATGGCTAGTTTTTAAATGGTCCTCTTTAAACGCTTAAAAGTCTCTCTAGAACATATAAATAGAAGTTGAAGCAAAAACAGAAGCTTGAGTGTTCCATGAACTAAACATGAATTAATCACAAGAAACCCAATCAAATCTCTAAAGTACATTCACTTCAAAGTGCTTCAACGATCAATGAGTTCAAAGTTACATCAAATCCATCACAAGAGGAGTGTGAAGCACTGTAAATTTATTTGTAATCTTTACATTAGAGCTTATATTGTGTATAACTAATCATTGTAAGAGGTATTACATTATATGATATTTATTTAGGTCTTTAGGTCTTTTACTACAAGGGAATCCTTGCAGTAATCAATTGGTGTAAGGAGTTTGTTAATAAGCTTGAAGAAACCAACTTTATAGATCTTAGTAAGCTTGGAGAAACTAGGTGGTGTAAGAGTTCTTAGTATTTTTGGAAACCAAGGGAGATGTGATTCTACATGTAAGGCACTCGAGCCACTATAATCCTCGTGTGCTTATTGTCTTGTATGCTTTCACTACTATTCATTTTCTGTACTTACACATTCACTTAGTGTTCCAATCTTGCTTGGTTTCATCATTGTCATATACCTTATTTTGGGACCAAAAATTAGCATTAAACTCAGACTCAACACTCTACAAGTCATTGTATGCATTTTAAATTGTAAGTACCTCCTGCTAGTCTCCCTATAATGGGGGCAACCCCAATTAAATCATCAATCAGAGATTAGGCTAGGCGGCCACTCTTAGTTCCATGGTGCTATGGGTACTTTGAAAGGGCCACCTTTCTCTTAGGTGCCAACTGATTAGCTAAACCAATCATCCATTCCTCATAAATTCTAGAGATCATGCTAGTAACACTGTACACTATCTTAATATAGATCTTCAAGCCAAATAGGAACTCCATTGTGAAAATGAACGAGGAACAAAATTTTCAATTTAGTTGTTTATTTACACTTAATTATTATTATTATTATTTTATAGAATACACTTATATTATAATCACCAGTTTTTATTTTTTTGCAAATATACCTACTTTGCTTCATTGATATTACAAATATATTCCATTTGTTAAAACTTAACAAATAAATCAATATTGCTTTATTAAAATTACAAATATACCCTCATGATTAGAATTCCAACTCATTTACAAAATTTTAAATTTATCAAAACTCCCTTCTTCCCTCTTCAACCAAGTCCAACATTTCAACTAACCAGACATATCTAAATAAAACACTTGATTTATTTATATTAGCCCTAGAGGTAAGGGTGGGATGCTCTCCTTATGGCTAAACGCATTTTTTAGGTTGATCATTATCTTCACTTAAACCAAACGATTCAAGTTCCCTAGGAAATACTTCTCACCCCATGGTCTAGCCATCTCCACAGCATCAATCGCTGACATGCTACTATTTGACTAGTCCATCACACCAAAATCAAAAACGATGTTGTTCACACACAGTTCTAGGATTGCTCAACATAAATGGTGTCATGATGTTAGGAATGATAGGGAATTATGAGTCAAAAAATGAATTGACTATTAGAGGATGCATATGGATATTCGTGAGTCTTAGTGACCTTGGTCGAAAGTATAAATAGTGATTAATACTATTTAGTTAGTTTAGAGTTTGAGTTAGTAGTTGTTAAGTTATTATTCTTTAGTAATTGTATTCAATAAGTATTGAGTTATTATTTTCTTAGAGTGATGAGCAATTCTAGGGTAGTATGTCTGGGCATAAGCCAGAGTATTGATATTATACTATAAATTGAGAGAATCAACAAAAGACCTATACCTATTATCCAAAAATTCTTGACTTTAGGATGGGAGTCCTTGCCAAGCTCAAATTGCCAAATCCTAGGTCTTCTAGTCCTAGTTTGCAATTGTAAGATTTAACAAAGTATCAGAGCTTGAAGGTTTGATCATCGTTGATGATGATTTCAACACTCAGTAATGGTTGGAGGAAATCATAATCACGGTGAGAGAAACGACAAGTTAGAAATTAACATTGGTGAATTTTAGAAGGACCAAAATAAGATGTGAGGATAGATGGATGCAATTCAAAAAGAGCAAGGCCAGATGTGAGAATGAATTGAAGGTATGAATCATAAACTCAAACAAATTTTTAGAGTTTTTTACTCCATTCTATTTTGGTGTGTTTAAGGTTAGACAAAGCTCTTCCGATGCTGAAATTCAACTTAGATATATGAAGATTGGTCAATCTTCTATAGATTAGAGTGAATTTCTCAAGCCAATAGAGATCATAGATGTGTTGGAATTATTGTTTAATTTTGATGACAACAAAACTTGTCTTAAGACTTGATTTATGCTAATAATGCTTCTAGTATATAAAGCTTAAAATATAGAAAGATATGCTTGAAATATGTGTGCCTTATTGGACTATCATTAATGAAAGCATATATATCTTGATATAAATCTAGAAGGAAAATCATATTGATTTATATTGCTTTCAACCTTGTTTATCATACGTTGGATCATATGTTAAAAATGCTTTAAAGAGATATCTTCTTGAATGAAAAAGAATGAGAGCTTAAATAAATTTATAAATATAAAATCATTTAAAGTATATGTCCATGCTTTACAACTTAGGCAAATTGTTGACATGAATGCATGGTTTTTTTGACAAACAAAACTTGATTAAAGATTATGTACTAATGGTTGTTATTAAGTTTTAGCATACAGAATCAAATTGCAGGTCTTGAAGATAAATGAGCATAGAAAACATATTTTATGGTGACAATGCTTGAGCAAGTAAAGAAGCAAAAGACAAAGTGTCATAACAGACAAAGCACGAATGAAAAGGACTCTGTTATTTTCCATTCATCTGTCAAAATGGAAAACTACATCTATTGGATGCAAGACAATATGTTTACAAAAGAGTTCATCTATCATAAGCAGTTTTTACTAATGGCTATCTGATGAGAACAGACAAAGGCAAAAGAAGTGAAGATCTCTTCAGCAAAATAAAAGATTTCTTTTGCCATCAACAAACAAAGGCAAAAGAACTGAAGATCGTTTCAGCAAAACAAAAGACTTCAACTTTCATCAATAAACAAAGGTGGAAGAAGTGAAGATCTTTTTAGTAAAACAAAAGACTTCATCTACCATCAACAAATAAAGCAGAGAAGCAAGAATCGTATGGCAAAGCAGAAAGTTTGTCTTTCACAAGTAAGCCAATGATCATCTGCTATCCATAGACAATGCGGAAGAAGCAAAAAGCATCTGGCAAAACAAAGAATTTGTCAATGATTATCTGTTATCAACAAATAAAGCACAGAAATATTCCATCAAATGAAGGCATGAAGAAAATCTATCTGTAATCCAATACTTCTTCTGTTACTTACAAACAGACAAACTCAACAAACAAAGCTCTGAAGCAATAAGATATTTATGCCTCTAATAGATGAAGGAACTTTGTCTTATAGATAGCTAGATAGATTCTTCATCTATCATAAGTAAAAGATGAGCAATAGTCAAAATGAATCATTGGTCTTTGCCCAGCACTAATAATGATATTTCTATATTGGTGAAAGTAGTAGCTAATGCAGTAATACCTTGACCAGAGCTTATTGAGAAACCTAAAATCATCTTCTCCAAGGTTGGCATTGTAGGCATTACAACACATGAGGAATAAACAAAAGTCAGAAGATTCAAAATGCACCAATCAGATTGTCTTCTGTTATTAATAAAGCTCACCTACCACCAATGACTAGAATTCAAAGCAGTTATAAATGAAACATTGTTGGAGCAAAAGGAGTTAAAAAAAAAAGACAAAAAGGGATTAAGCCTAACTCCTTCCAAAAATCATTGCATCCCTAAGCTAAGAGCTTTAACCTTCAAATATCATTCAAGGGCTTCATTTTGTTTATCCATTCAAGGCCTACTTCTTCAATATATCCAAAGGAGATTGCATGTGTTGCAAGGAGTTACTCAAAGATCAAGTTCTCCTAAAAGATCATCAAGGAGCTTGAAGGTTCTAAATGAGAAAGGCAAATCAATCAACAAGAAACTCATTCAAGTCTCCCAAGTGTTTTCACTCCAAGTGCTACAAAGATCAGAGAACTTTAATGTCACATCAATACTACATCAATGGAGTTCAAAATCACTATAATGTGCTTATTATTTTATCATTTGTATTTGTGCTTAAACTGGGTGTACTTATCAACCTAGTCAGAGGCATATTCATATACACAAAATACCTATAAAGGTAGAGTTTCTGGTTAGCTCATGAAACTAGAGTTATGCCCCCTAGGCTGGAATCTAGAAGAGTGTTGGAGATACTAGTTTATGCCCACTAGAGCTAGAATCCAGAAGAAGTGTTAGGGATACTTGTTTACCCCACTAGAGTTAGAATCTAGAAGAGTGTTAGGGACATTATTGTATTTCCATTGTGGGGGGTATAGTAGAATTGAAGGCAGAATGAGTTGTGCTCTTGAAAGAGTGGATGTAAGGACGGGATTCCCGAACCACTATAAAAATTATGTTATTTGTGTGTGTTTGTTTACTTGCTTTATCCTCCATATGCTTTATAGTTTTATCATTCACTTTACATTAAACCACACATAGGCACAAAAATAGGGAAATGTTCTAATAGGAGTTAAGCAATAAATGTTTATATACGTAATATACCCATCCCCTCTTAGGTTAAGTCATACTTTGGGAACCAACAAGATGAAGGAGATAATCTTGATCTATCAATATCGATCTAAAGCCAAGGACAGATTCATTTTCCTATCTTTCCTTATAGAGATCCTCTACTATGGTTTGTTTGAGCTAGGTAGTATTTTTATATGGACCGTGTGCTAGTGAGAATCACATTTGCTTTAACTTTAGCTCATTTGGGTAGTGTAGCATCTTTCTAGTTTCAATTTTACAAGAGATCATAAGGCCCACAAGATTGGCAGGGTTTTACTAAATGCTCTACAACTCAGGTTTGGAATAGGGAAAAAGGGAATTTCAATAAAGCTTTATCAAAGATCAAGAAGATTGGTAGCTTTCAACCATATCTTGAGGACTTTGAGAAGCTATGAAATTTAGTGTCAAGGCAGCTAAACCTGATGCTGATGGGAAGCTTCATTAGTGGTTTAAGGAATGAGAAATCCAGAGAGCTTAAATTGCTCAATCCAAAGATATTATGGGATGCTATGGGACTAGAGAAGAAGATTAATGAAAAAGGGAGGTGTTATTGGAAATGTTTTGGCCATAGGAATAAACTTGAGGTGATATGTGAACAAGTTGTTTCAACAATTCTTGATTAGAAGAATCCATAGTGCTAATGTGTCAAGAGAGGATCCTTAGAGAAAATTGCTAAAGGAATAAAAATGTCATGAGATTAACTAGCAAGTGTTTGATATATGACCAGATGAAGGCCTAATAGAAGAGGACTTATGTTTCAATTGTGATGAAAATTTTCATCTGGGACATAGGTGCATTAATCCCCAAGTATTTCTATTTTAGCAAGATGAGTTAGAAGAGACTTCAGATGAAGAGGAACAAGTGGAAATAATGAAAGAGTTAGATGATATGCCTAAATTTCTCTCAATGCATTATCTGGGATGCTGTCTATCCACTCTATCAAAGTTAAGGGAATGATTAGGCGAAAGAAAGTGGTAGTGCTCATTAATAGTGATAGTTCTCATAATTTCATAAGTAATAAAACATTAAGGCTAATCATTGATGAAACAGAGCAGACATTCATTTCTAGTTATGGTTGCTAATGGAAATCAGTTGTAATGTATGGGTATGTGCAAGAATGTGGAAATCAAGATGCAAGGATTCAGGATATAAGTCAACTTATACCCAATTGACATTAGAAGTGCATATGTAGTACTGGGGTCCAATGGTTGCACACCTTAGGGTTAGTTTTGTGTGATTGGTCCAATCTAACTATCCTCTTGAAAGAGCGGGAAGGCAATAGTTTACAACTGGCCTCCTTACAACAATTATGAAGTGGTCATTTGAGGATTATAATTAATGTTCATGAGGTAAATGGAGAGTGACTCCGTTAGATTCACCCTTTTTCTAGCAAGTCATTAACCTTTTTTTCAATTTTATTCTTCTAATCATGGGAGTAGTGGTAAGTCCTTTTTATTGGGAGGTTCAACTCCACATAACAACTTAATCTAATAATCTAAATCTCTAATAGAAAGTAACCCCTTGGGTTATATAAACACTCTAGCAAATTTTCATAACAAGGGTTGTTAATTTTTTTAGAATTTAGCATCTTGTACAATCCATTTGCCTCATAATCATTTTAGTCAAGAAGAAAGATAATTCTTAGAAATTTTACATTCATTACAGGGCACTCAATCAAGTCAACCTTAAAGATAAGTTTCACATTCGTATAATTGATGAATTACTAGATGAGTTTCATCAAGCAACTATCTTTTTTGAATTGAATTTGAGGTCTAGTTATTACTAGATTAGCATGCACCCCATGATGGTGTGAAAAATAAAGGGGAAGTTTATCTTGGTTTCTTTTTTATGACATGGAGCATTTAGAACATTTATCTTAATTGTTCAATTTGTTGAAGGCACATTCCTCATTGCTAACCAGAAAAAATGTATGTTTCGCCAAGAGGAGGTGTAGTACTTAGGCCATATAGTAAGTGGGAAAGGGGTTACTGCTAACCTTGAAATACTAACTAGTAATGAGAAATGGTCAATCCAAAGAACCTTACAATAATTAAGAGGGCTTCTGGAATTGATAGGGTATTATTTGAAGTTTATTGTTGGTTATGGTATGATTTCAAGACCATTAACATAGTTGCTTGAGGAGGCTTTTATGTCAGGGTCTTAAGTATAGGAAGCCTTCAACCAACTAAAAGAAGCCATGTGTAAGGCCCTGGAAAATTTTACAAATGTAAATTTTTGTTATTGTAAAGTTTTGCTAATTTTGCCGGGTCGAT
>JAYJMB010006966.1:0-10605 GCA_036873735.1 Pouteria campechiana
AGCTCTATTGTAATCATATGAATATGATTACATACATTCTATGTTTTACTTATTAATTTGATTTGTGCCTACTTACTAAGTTACTCGGACTCACTGTATTTTACTATGTTTTAGTTGACAGGCCAGAATACGGAGCCCAACGAGGGGTTGGAGCTTAGGAGAGGGATAAACCATGATAATTAGAGTTTATCTTTTTGATATATTTTGCAATGTATATAAAGTGTGATTTATTTAGTATGGTAATGGTGTAAATAATGTAAATTTAAGTGTGCGAAGTGTTTTAAGCTGCATGTCATTATTTAATTAGATGCGAGGATGATTTCCACATACTTTAGTTTTACAGTGCGACCATAATCCTAGGCATATGTGGGTATTTGTGAATGCTATATAAGTATAAGAGGGTAAGTTCAGGGGAGACTCTAGCCGAAAGTCCTCCTATTCCTACCTAAGTAACACCTCGGGAAGCAGGGCGTTACACAAGCTTATCGCCCGGGTGATCTAGTTCTCAAACTAAGAACCAACACTAATGGCAGATGGCAAGTTAATTGGCAAGTTTGAGCCCAAATGGGAAAGGCCTTAGGTCATCCAAGACGATTATGCCAATGGCTCATACAAAATTGCAAACAATAATGGCATAGGAGAAATACCTATCAATGGGCGTTTCCTAAAGCATTACTATGCGTGAGCCGAGAGGGAGCAAACATTGGGGGCATTTGGCTCCCCCTCTTCCTTTCAAAGAACCTATTCTATATACATAGATTCAATTATCATTATGCATGAGATGTGCAAAAAGAAAAGCATAACTGTTCATTTCACATAGTTTTGATGATTACAAATCTTCCCCATTCGGTTGAACATCTTCTAAATCTATCCTGGGGAATTTCCAAGAAATCTTCTTCTTATTGGAATGAAAGGCCTGCCTAAAATATCAAGCCACCTATTGGAGAAATATTTCTCGACACTTAGGTTCCGCAGCCAACTGCTCCAGGCGCAGTTGACGAACCCAAAAAAGCTCAGCAGCCTGCTCCGCCTTTAGCAAATTGGCCACGTTTTGGAAAGTTGCCACCCTGCTCTCCAAATCATTGATTTTTTGTTGTCGCTCCTCTTCCCTTCCAATAGCTTCCACCTCCAACCGAGCCAGTTGTTCCACCTTAGAATTAGCTGCAACAACTGCGACATCACAATCAGCCTCCGCCTCAGCAAGAGCTTCCTCTGCCTCTGCGAGAGTCTCTTCTGCCTCCTTCCAAGATGCCTTCGTCGAATGTCGCTCCACGAGCAAATCATCTTCCTTGGCTTTAAGGGTTGAAGTGGTCTCTTCCAGCTCTCAAAAGTGGTTCCGCTCCTCTTCCAACTCTACTTTTAGAGCAATGAGTTTAGTAGATGCATGGTCCTGCCCACTTCGAACAGCCAAAGTGGAAAGCCTTCTCCTTCACCAATCCAACTCCCCCTCTGCCTCCTCCAAATGCTATGGAACTAAACCTGGACACTGGCAAGTTGCTGCATGCAGCACCTCATCCGATCGATGAAATTCTGCATCGTGATTGAGTTTGTACAATTTCCAAGGCAGATTCCACCACCAGGTCATCCCAAGGCATCTCAAAAGCCTGGGAACAATCCTTAGGATAAGAGAGCTTGGTCACAAAAATGACCACCCTATCTGGACACTCCAAGAGGGAAGTATTTGAGGTTGTCTCCCTATGAATAGAACGAAGGAGCGGAAGCTCAAGAGGAGCCCAAACTGACCAAGGTCGCAACTCCACTTGAAGGCACAGAACCAGGGGTAAATGTTGACCCAATTGAACATAAAGCTTTACCACGGAAGTGTTGTGCTGAAGAAGCAAGGCTAGGGCCAGAGTATGGACACTTTAAAGCACTAGATAGCTGGCCAGAAGAAAACAAACCTATAACAAGATCAAAAGAAAAAAGTCAGCACTTTCAAAGAAAGATGTTAAGCACCTTCTTGTCAATAATATATACAAAAAGTGGGCACGAAAGATACTCACTTGTAAAAGTAGTAGAAGGACGGGAGGCAACAGCAGAAGAGGATGCCTCAACAACTACCAAAGTTTCTTGCGTCCTTGCAACCACTGGCCTCCCCAGGACTTCTTCCATCTCCTCAACAGCAACTTCTATGGACCCCCTGGCTGCAGTTGACTCTAGAACTACTATCAGAGCTACACTGACTATAGGCTTGGAATCAAAAGAGATAGAACCAATCGAAAAATGAATTGCAAGGGAAGTCCGTACAAATGAGGAGGGATCAGAAGAAATTAGTGTAGAAGAAGAGGGATACATTACCCCTCCAGAATGACCACCAACATTCCCCAGAGAAAGGACCCGATCCCCAATGGTGACCTTGGGAATGAAGGATGTAGGCGAGTCTGCCATACTAGCCTGACCAGGACCGGAGGAAGAAGTTGGGGATGATTGAGAGGTACTACTACCAGAGGAGACATCAACTAGACCAGTTTGCAGAGATCGAGCCTCCTCAACCATTTTTGGTTGAGGTTCTAGGACAACAGACCCTTCCCCGGATGACCGTTTAGAAGAAGAAGTGGCACTAATGAAAACTTTCCTCCTATGCTTCTGGGCAAGCGTCTTCACTCTAGGCTGAATGAGCGAAATTGATTGATCAATTGTGAGGGCACCCATGAGGGTGGAAACCTTCACATGGCGAGGACGGATACTAAGGTGAGGAAAAAGATCATGCTATTCCTCTATCACAGAGGTTAAGTCTGGGAATAAAGATTCCAACGAGGGAAGAGGATTAGGAATAGCAACTTCCTGACTCGAAAAGCCACACAAAAAATCCGCTTGGAGACAGTGATCAGTGGAAGACATTGCATCCACCGGCAACCCATGTGCGGACTTCAAGCTATATCTTAGGACATACAAACTATGACTTTCTAAGTGGGTAAGAAAAGATGGTAGGCAATTTGGACTGGTTGTCCAGATTGTCGGAAAAGGCATTTCCCCCATTACTTTTACCCAAGCCCAGTGGCTTTTCCACTCATCATCGGGGACAGTGACCCATAGAAACAGTTTTTGAGTAAGGAACTTTACTCAAGGAAAAAATATTTGAAAACATGGAAAGGCTAAAAATGGGAATTTCCTGAAGGTTATAAACCTAGCGGTAGAGACACAAGATACAACGCTAACTATTAGGGACTAATTGTCCTAGAGAAATATCGTACTTAGAAAGAAGAAGAGAAATGAAGTTGGTCTAGTCAAGATGGAAACCCGCCTGAAGAGACCCTAAAGAAATGAGGAGCAAATTTTTGCGAGGATGCCATGGCTGGGCAGTGGGTTTTGGAAACACCCAACTCATGCACTCAGGCAAAGGGTAGAGCTAGAATGCATCAACGACATTGTCCGATAGACGCGGATGAGACCTCTCAATAGCCATAAGAAAGACAAACAAATTTTGACCATTAATAGGAAGAAGAAGATAGCAGAAGCTCAAAATTAGAAGGGATGAAGAAGAAGCCAAAGAGCAGGAGATGATTTTCTATATATCCACGTTGGCATTTTAAAGATGTCTCTCGATGAAACCATCTAAGGTTTCATGCAAAACTAGAGAAATAATAGCCTAGAGATCTGGGACGTCAAAATAGGTCATTTTCATGTCCTGTTGCATTTAAACCTCATACACGTGGATGAATAGAAGTGTCGAGAGGTCACATCAGCACAGATAAAACTATCTCAGACTGATTGGTGTCGGAATTCAAAATACATATATAATGAAAAGCCCACGTAAAGATGCCTAAAATATGGAATTTTGTATCTGCTAAATGCAAATGATTGGGTGAAATCGCTTGGGCAAGTACTATAGGATGTAAGAATAAGCGGGACTAGCATCTCAAATTTCTAGAGGCGCTTGGGCTTATTGCACCACTCACTGCATGGCAATTAATGCAACTCCCTATTCTCTGGTGTTCGGGGCAGAGGTGGTCTTATCATTCAAAAGGCTTATGCCAATGGTTCATATCAAATCATAAATAGTAATGGTATAGAAAAATTACTCATTAGTGGATATTTCTTAAAGCATTATTATGCATAAGCCGAAAGGGAGCAAATGCTGGGGGTATTTGCTCCCCCTTTCTAATCCTTACAAATGCTTCTTAAGTAATTTGATTTACATGCCAAATTTTAATCATTACTATGCATAAAGGTTACAAAAAAAAAACATGTCAAGAAGCAAGCATGAAAAGTGTCAAAAATAACATATTGATTGGTCTGATCGAGATTTGGAGTTGGCAAAATCTCCTCGATTGATCCCATGACTATGCCCTCACCAGTCATGCTATAAGGACTACTAGGCTAGATATTTGGCTCTGAAACTTATGTTGATGGCCTTTCTAAGACAGCAATCGCTCCGGGGGTAGCATCTACAGGTCCAGCATCATGAATCTCCAAGGGAACCATTCAAAAGATCTGATGCCCTGGCAGATGACACTATGGCAATAAGAGATAGAAGTGCTTATAATAACATTGAAAGGTTATCATCAATATTTGGTGGATAAGCTCGCTCAGTTGAAGGCACAACTTACGGGAATTGATGGCTAACTTCAAGTGCAACTTGATCCCTCGTGGCCTCATCGACATTAAAAGGGGTACTAGTAGCAACAATCCCCTCTTATCCAAATTTTGCCCCTATGCAGCCTAACTCAAATTGGTGGCTTGCTTAGGAGGTTGTCCCTGGATTCGAATTGCTCGACCATCTGTATGATAATAATTAAAATCGGCCTCTTAATGCCTTATTATGTCTCGGCTAATTGCAAGAGCAACAACAAAATCTACAAGATAAAAACAAAGCAATACATATATTTGTAATCTAAAAAGAAGAACGGAAAGATAAGAGAAAAGATGAAAGCACTTACTCTCACTATTCTCCACGGATTGATAATTCTGTGCTGCACGAGAAAGAACATTGAGAATCTGACGATAAGCTTCAGGCTTCTCTGGGTAAATGTTGTAATGCTCACCATATACATGCCACCCAACATCATTTGCATCCACTCTCTTAATATTTTGGCGAGTAGGCCCCATGTCCATCCATAGAACCCTACCTGGCCGAGTTGCATCCCTGTGACTCCAAAAATGGGAATAATTGTCTCTCATGGAACATCTCTGCTAGAATCCCATGACAAATAAGTCTTCATCAAATGGTTTGGAGAGGCCTAATCACATACCTTTCTACCACTTATCCCATACAACCATGCATAATTATATGTGATGTGGAACTGCCTTCTATTGCCAGGTAAAAAGATGATGCAGTTCCAGAAGTCACTGGTAAAACGGATCCAATGAGCATACCGTCTATGGACTCAAACACCAGCTTCTCAGTCTTCTTTTGAAATTTCAACAATCCCCTTAGGACTTCTTAGTCAAAACCAAACTAACGTGCAAATCTCTGTGGAAAGTAGGGTTCTACTCTAAAGCGACGCCCTTCTTGTGACGACAGCAGGCAACCTTGAATTACCACAATATAGTTCAAAAGCTTACCAATAATACCTTACTGAGAAGGTAAATAATAACCCTCCTCACTATAGACAGGAGCCAACTGATACATCTCATCAGAAAATCGATGCAGATGAAGCAACCTTTGGCTCACTATCTGGAAGCCAACTGATACATCTCATTAGAAAATCGATGCAGATGAAGCAACCTTTGGATCACTATCTGGAAGCTGAGTTTTGCCATTAGTTTCTTAGCAATTTGCATCATCACTACACCTTCTTTTGGGAAACTAGTTGGCCCCTCCATACCATAAGTCTAGGGGAAATAAAGGCCTAACCAACTTGCAAAGAAGTGCATTGGACAGTGGGGACCTTGCTAAGGCCAGTTGAGCTAAACACCATATCACCAAAACCCTTATAAATGTCTAAAAGTACTCGAGAGGCTAATGATAACCTTATACTAGAGGCGAGTTGGCAAGCTGGCACCAATGCATCCATCTCACATAATAAGAATTTGAAGAGGATGGGCATATTACTATAGAAAGCCATTGCATCATAAATAAGATCAATTCTTGAACTGGAGTAATCTCCATTCATTCTTTGGCTTTTGTGTTCTCTTTGTCATATAATCATGATAGCCACTAATCCTTGTGCTTGGATTAGAAATTCTCCCAAATAGTTGAGCCCATTCTAATGAGAGGAATTTGTTCCCTTGTTGTCGTCTCAAGATTTTGATAATGTCTTGAGCATACGGAATTGACTTGAGCTCTTCATTGGATGGAACATATTCATCAAAAGCTTCTCCCACAATAGGTAACCCACTCATGGCACTCAAGTCCCAAAGTGTTATGCTTATTTCACCAAATGAGAAGTGGAAAAAATTTGTAGTTGGTGACCAAAATTACAAAAAGCTTCAAAAGTCGCACTATGTTTTAAGAAGCCTCCACAAGTAGCAAATATGGCATCATAAACTCCCGATGCTATTAGAACACCCACGTGTCTTGCAACAATATGATTTGCCCAATATTCAAAGTCTTTACTAGAAGCGATGCAATTCTAGAATTGTTTGACAATCCCCTTTTATTGCAATTTATAAGATTTGGATGTTTGAGCATGCTATCTTGGAGTCTCAACTGTATGGCAATGAGGCTCAAAGTTGTTTGCAATTGGTGCTAAGAAGATCCCATCAAACTCCTCTACCTGGTTAACAAAGGAAAAGGCCATGTTCGAGAGGTGTCCAGCCTTTATACTTTTCTTTTGTATGGTGATCATCTCAATCCCTCTTCAACTCCGAAATGTGACCTTGAAATTTCTGCATATTTGCAAATAAAAAAACCATTTTTATCTGGATTCCCTGCAATCCTTATAGAATGAAAAAATATCGCACCACCCAATTGGATAGGGGACTGCTTTGTTCCTGCCACTAGCTCATCAGTTTCATCACTAGTTTTGAGTCCTACTTCTTCTTTGGTTGGGAGTTAACTAACATATGCACAAAATGGTCTACAACAAAACACCATTTTTGTGACCTCCCTTTTGATTGGCGAAATGCTAAGATTTTTCCCTCTTCAAATCTCATTTTAGTAGAAGACACACCTGGCGAGGGAGTGTGTAAGTCCTCTAAAATCCTAACTGTAGAAGCATTGAGATCCCTTGTTGTTGCTATAAGATTAGATGGTTTGTCAAATCAGCCACCTGATCTAATCCAATGGGGCCACTAAACCAATGCAAATGTTTCACCCTAGAACTATATTAGCATCCTCAAAAGTTATTTAATTAGCAATGCTTATCGCTTCACAACTCACTTCAACGTTAACAGCATTATGCAACTCAAGTTGAAGCTTTCAAACACAATTTGAAAAGGAAACTCATCGAAATCCATTGAGTGAATTGGTGAATCCTCAAAATGTACTTGCTCTTGTGATGCTTGCTCAGGGATGGTATGTTTATTAGAATCCATCTGGAGGCACAAAGAAGATTAGAGTTTTTTGTGGAACTTACAGAGGTCGAGAGAGAAAAAGATAGAAGGAGAGAACTTACAGGATGAGGGGAAATGATCTTCCGTATTTGCAGTAGCATCTTAAAGACATCTCTCAACAAAATTGCCTAGGGTCTCATGCAAAATCAAAGAAATGACAATCTAGGGATTTGTGAAAATTAAAAACTAGCTATTTTCACATCCCCATAGCATTTAAACTTCATACACGTGGACAAAAAGAAATGTCAAGAGGTCACATTAGTACTAATAAAGCTGTCACAGAATGATTGGCATCGGAATTCAAAAAAGGTGGAGAGCCTGTGTAAAGGTGCTTGAAATATAGAATTTTGGATGCGCCAACCTGCACTCGGGAGGCACCTTGGACACTGCTTCAGTTAAATTATGCCCATGCAAAGGCACCTTAAATATAGAATTCCGGATGCACCAACCTACACTCGGGAGGCACCATGGACACTACTTCTATTAAATCGCGCCCATGCAAAGATGCTTGAAACATAGAATCCTGGATCCGCTAAAAGTAATTATTTGAGCAGAGCCATTTGAGGAGACGCTACGGGATTAAAAAAGCAAAAGTGTTCAACAAGGTGATCCGAGGGTTGTAAGGAAAATAACGAATAAAAGTTACAGGTGTCTGTCAATCGAGTCTGTCAATCGAGAAAAGGGAACCTGATTGTGTCCAAGAAGGCCCTTACATCAAGTACAATGCTTATGTCAATAGTTCATTGTAAATAGTAATAGTATAGGAGAATTACCCATTAGTAAGTCATTCCTGAAGTGTTACTATGCACGAACCAAGAGGAAGCAAATGCTAGGGGCATTTGCTCCCCCTCTATTTATTAAGCCTTACTAAATGCTTCTCAAGCTATTTAGTCTACATGCAAAATTCAAATCATTTCAATGCCTAAGTCGGAAGGGAACATATGGCCCTTCTAATCCTTACAAATGTATCTCAAGCGATTTGATTTATATGTGAAACTAGAATTATCATGAAACCTGCAAAAAAAGAAAAGAAAGAAAGAAACATGCCAAGAGTGCTAAAATTGCATTCATATATGAGATTCTCATACATGGAAGGAGTTTACAAATGAGTTAAAGTAGCTACAATAGACTCTTTCAGACGGCCAAATTGCTTCTCTACTGTCTTCACTATTTGAGCAGCTTCTGAGTTCACAACTAGAGATACTTCAACTCTATTAGAGTCTCCTCAGTCGTCGTCACTTCTTCTTGGAAAGTGGCTACTTCTTTCTTCAAGTACTTGATAATCTTTAAACCTTCAGCTTTATCTTTCTCCTTGGAAGCAATAAGAGATTCTTGAACAGATAAATGACAGTTTGGCTCTCGTGAAACTCCCTCTGAAGGACTTCAAAGGGATCTTTATTTGTTCTTACCTCTTCTTTCAAAGATGTCGATTATGCTTGAAGAGAGGAGAGATGCTCCAAAGCCATACCCATAATAGACGATTTCTCATCAACCTTAGCCCATATATCCAAATAAATTAAAGTGCTTAGCAGCAATAGCTTCAATGAGAGGTTTTGGAATAGCATTTAGCTCAGCCTGTACCCACGCCTAATGAAAAGACACAGCGGCTCAAGGAGTACAAAGCTCCGATCACCTACACCTCCATGAACAAATCCAACAAAACAAAGTAATGAGTACCAGAAGGATTTTTAATGTTACAGCAAAGAGTCAACATTGCAAACAATATAATATTTCAGAAAGGCTGCTATTCACATGGGCATCATAGGGATTGATTTTCCTCGTGATTAAGTGAACTAAGTTCACCTTTGCTGATGGACGGTTACCTTCTTCAAGTGGATGATAAAGAACGTGAGAGCAATGTAGTTGAAACTGTTCAAACAAGTCAAATTCCATGGTTGGATTAATGGCATGCTGATTTTCTAGGATACAAGGGTGGTGACCACCACCATGCCCACTTCATTGAAGTGTTTACCCATGTTGTTTGCCACCTGGGGGCATCTGTAGAGGTATGGAAAATCAACCAAATGCCAAAAGGATTCTGTCACATTAACAATCCATAATCCCATGCCGAATTGAAGTTGTTTGGAGAGCAATGAACCAAGCAAGAACAGTGGCCACATCTTGAATCCAGTGTAGGCTCGAATGCTCAGCTAGATCACGAGGTGCCAATGCCAACAAAAGAGAGTATTCTACTGGCTGAAAATCCTCTCTTGCCTTCTTAATTTGTTTCCCTGAATAAACCGTTCTTGGATCATAATCAAGCCACATATTATGGGAAATCAAACCGTTTCATAAAGAGTTTAAACCCATAAAACAAAAGAATGGAGACTGATGGCAGCAAAACATGATTAAAAACAAGTTCGTGAAGAAGGTGTCCACTCGCTTACCAATTATCTGGCGGGTCTGCAAAGGCAAGCTCATTTAGTGATGACTCAAGTGACTCCTAGCTCGTGTAAATGAGCTGAGTTGGGCGACTGCTCCGTGAAGTTCTCCATTGTGGCAGCCTTGGCTGCTGCAGTCTGCACGTCCGTGGCGACAGCGATGCTGGCTTAGGGAACAACTCAGCAAGTTTTAGAAAATTGGGAATGTCCCCAGCCAGATCCTCGACTTCTTTCGCGGCTCGCGGATCTCAGACACCCACTTCCCCAAGCTGCGCATGCGAACGCCCCAGTAGACCGGGTGCCTGCTGCAGTCTCATGCTCTTTTGCTCTTCTTGTCTTCTGGTTCAACCCGTTTTGGCTCCTTCACAGCATTGCTAGGTGAAATTTGCTGAGACAGGATGGATGAAGACGATGACGATGACGATGGAGATGATGCTGAGAGTGAATTCATACTACTCTCTGCCTATGAATTAGCCTGCTCGGCCATTGATTGAATTTAATGTGAGGACAACATTGAAACGATCGCCAATTTATTGAATCTCAGACTGCATACATTGACAGACGGCAAGCAGCATGGCTGAAATGGATCACTGACTTTATGCAGCACTGTGGCCACGTGGACGCGATTGGTGACGATTGGGTGGCGACGGGGGCGTCGCCGTGTCGATAATTCACTGCTCAAGGCCATCAGCAGCTTCAGATCGACCAGGAGCCTATGAATGCCTATAGAGCAGAAGCTGCATAGACGGACCAAGTCCATCTGATGCATGGATCCGATGGTAGTTAC
>JAYJMB010006968.1:0-10603 GCA_036873735.1 Pouteria campechiana
CAGATAGACATCTATTCCATCCAAAGTATTACTCATGCATAGATGATTGATTAAATTAAGTTTTAGATAACTTAAGTGCTTATAATAAGGGTTTTAAACAATTTTTTAGTGTTTACAAATGATATGATATGATGTTTCTTGAATGATAATATTCATGTGACTTTTCAATGGAAATGATTTCTTGTATTTAACTAAATAAATTATTTAAAATATAATGAATGCCTCGAATTAAATCACCCATTCCCAGAAAATTGGTGTGTCTTAAGGTTTAGGATTTGAGTTCAGATTTTAAACTGATAATTCCAATTATAATAAAATTATATTTTGTAAATTTTTAAACTAATATTTTTTTATAACTACAACATAAAAATAAAACAGATTAACGTTGAATGCTGAAATATTAAAAAACAATGAGGAGGTGCGCGTAGAGAATAGGTGGGCATAAGGATGCCAAGGGTTAGGTAGTTGGGGATTTTTCCATTGGGGAAGCTAGATTGGGCAGTTGACCACTCAAACCAACCCAACAAAACCTAAATAACAAGTCTAGTTGAAGCTAATTTTATCAATCTTAAGTTTTTTTCCCCCTTTTCTGCAATCAAACCCAACCCAACCCAACCCAACGCATTTTTAGGTTGGGTTCGCTAATTTACAGGCGGAGATAAAAGCATCAAAGTGGATGGATGAAATGATGCAAATGAATGAAAATACCCCATGTGCCTGCAAGGTTGAAATAATGCCAATGAATTAAAATGTTAGCCTCTTATGGTGAGATTGTTTTGTTTGCTTTTGTCGACGGTCCTAGGTCCATTGCAGCATAATCCCATCCATCCAACAGTCCAGTTTACATTTAACAGTTTTTCAAATGGGCAAGGCAGAAACCCATGTTCAGGCATTGGATGAAAACGTTAGTTGCCACAAAGTGGATAAAGAAAAGGAAATACATGAGACATCCATTATGAATTGAATGATCCAAAAATAAACAACAAAGTAGAGACCAATTTCACCTCAACCTGCCCTCATGGCTGTGACAGCCACGACCTTTTTCCTTTGAAGAAGCTCTGATACCAATTCTAGGATTACCATTATAAGTACGAGATCATATATGCATAGGTCAAAGACTTAATCAAACACAAATCAAAGACATAATGTTTACGTTGAAAACCCTTCACTCCAGTAGAGAAAAAATATAAGGGAGAGATAATCAATCCAATATAAAAATAGATTACACAGATAAATATAAAATGTCTTAAACACATCTCATGGAATACCTAGCACACATCCCCAAATTAATACACTCTAAAAACCCCCGCTTTTACACTTCTTTGAGAAAAATCCTAGGATTTATATTAATGAGAATCTAAAATATCATATTTTATTTTCCTAATATTTAGTCTTTTACACTTATTTAAGGCCTAAATGTACTCATTATTTTTATCTTTTGATTTAGAAGACAAATGGAGTTGTTAAATGCAAAAATAAGCTAATTGGATGATTTTGGACAACTTCAACATCGCTTCATAAACTAGGCATAAATCTCTCATCTGACCTCTGATTGAGATAATTCAAGATGATATGAAAAGAAAAGAAAAAGTTCTACAACTTTTATGTTATGAGTTTTGAGAGATACAAGCTGCATCAAGGATAATTGAGTAAGGAAAGTAGTTGAAGTGGAGAGAAACCAGGCAACAAGAATTGGCGTCGCGGCCCCAGTGCAATGGGAGAATAGGACAATTTTGGGGAGCAATTTTTGGCACCTCAATGCTAGTGTACGACAGCAACTCAAGGGTATTTTTGTCAAATTGATGTTTTTATGCACATATATCCTACTACCCCTAATCATAGCCCTGTGTAGCTAGATTTTTATACTTGGTCAAGGGAAACTAAAGCCTTAGAATCAATAAACTATGAGATCTAATTTGTTTTCATTGTTCAATTTATGTTTTGAGTATCGAATGTTCTTTTATACTTATTTTTATGGTTGTTGTATTTAATTGCTAGGAGGCCTATTAGTTTATTATTCATTACAATCCACTGTTGGATTAAATATCAAATCTATAATTATTTGATCTCTCTAATCTATGAAGCAACTAAGATTTAATGATTTGCTATGTTAAAGATTATTAAATCTTATGATGAATATTCAACTAAATTAAATTCAACCAGTTGTGCTTGTATTATTTAGCTTCACCAATCTCTTTAATTCTTAAAGTTGCTACTAGATTAAACCTTTAGCACTTTTCTTGGGTTGTTTAGTAGTTATGTTAATTAAATCGCTTGTTTTTAATTAAATATGGTGAAGGCGAGATAGAAAAAATAATTCCATGGTGAATATTCAAAGTGTAAATTGATTTTTTTGGCATTAGTGATCAGTTATGAGATTCTAATGGTAGATGTTGGCTTGGACTAAGGTGTGCTCCTCTAATTGATTTTAATATTTAAAATTAAATTGTGCCTTCTTTTACAAATGTTGTTTTTGTACACTCAAACCCTTCATTCTTGCTCACGTTATATAAAACTAGACTAAATACTTTTTGTGGGAACAATCCTTACTCGCACTACTACAGGTAATTTTTCAGAATATACGTTTTAAATTTGGTTGCCTATGACAGCACACCAAATTTTTGGCACCATTGCCGAGGATTGATTATAGTTGATTTTTGTGGTGTTGCGATCTTTATTTTGTTCTTGAATTTTTTCTTTTTGAATAAAAGATCTAATTTATTTTTTAGGATTTATTAGAGTTTCTTTAATTGTTTATGATTGTTACTCGATCTTCTAATCAAGGTAATCTGCAGTATGAAGCAGAAATAGAAAGAACTTTGCACAAGTTAAGAAGGGAAGCTTAGAGAAATTCTGAAGAGGATGATCTACCTTTTGACCCACTATTTGTTAGTGATTCTGAGTTAGAAGAGGAAGAATTCATGGCTGGAAATCTATCCTTGAAAGAGCTTACTGTCCCTAATTTGAATCAACAACCCTTATGCATCACATTCCCAATTTTAGATATTGTTGCCACTTTTGAATTGAAATATGAACTAATACATCTTTTGCCCACTTTTATGCTCTTGTAGGTGAAGATCCTTATAAGCATCTAAAGGAGTTTCACATGGTATGTATGAGTATGAAACCCAAGGGTGTGACTGAAGAGCAAATTAAATTAAGAGCCTTCCCATTTTCTTTAAAGGATTTGGCTAAGAATTGATGTTATTATCTACCATCTAGGAGCATTATAATATGAAATGAGATGAAGAGATTATTTTTGGAGAAATATTTCCTAGCTTCAATGGCAGCCAACACTCAAAAAGAAATTTATGGTGTAAGATGGTACAATAGAGAATCCCTACATAAATATTAGGAACGTTTCAAGAAATTATTTGCAATCTGCCGCCATCATCAGATTAATGAGCAACTACTCATCCAGTATTTCTATAAGAGCCTTCTTCCCACTAATAGAAGCATAATTAATGCCATAGTGGAGAGGCTTTGGTAGATAAAACTCCTAAAGCTATAAAAAACTTGATTACAAATATGACCAATTCACATAAATTTGGCACTGGGCTTGACACTCTCTCAAAGCATGTTAATGAGGTAAATATTTCTCTCCCTTGAACAAAAGATTGCAAGTCTAACTTCTCTCGTCAGTCAAATGGTTATAGGTAATATGCAAATGACAAAAGCTTGTGGAATTTGTTTGGTAGTAGGGCATCTAATTGGTATATGCCCAACTCTTCAAGAGGAGCCTATTAAGCAAGTGAATGCAATGGGTGGCTTTTCTGGATAACTATAAAAGAATTCGAGCACATATAACTCAAAATGGAAGGACCATCCTAATTTTAGCTATGGAAATTCAAAAGTAAATTAGCCTACAACTCAAAACCGCCCAAGTTTTTGGCAAAACAGCAAACCATATCCTCCTAGACAACAATCAGGATAAGCTCCTAACTTTGATATGTCTTTAGAAGATATTTTTGAGTCTCTTACCACTAATATTTTGCAACTTCAACAGGAAATGAAATAATTTCAACAATATACGAGGGCCAGTATTCAAAGTTTAGATAATCAGATAAGTCAGATGGAAATCACAATCAATCAGTTAGAGACACAAAGTTCAAGAAAATTTCTCTCTCAAACAATGGTGAATCAAAAAGAAAATGCAAGTGCAATTATTTTGAGAAGTGCTAAAGAAGTTGAGATTCCAGCAAAGGCAACTCCTATACCAATGAAGCAGCAAAAGGAGAAAAGCATCATAGAAGACAACGACATTCCTAATGATAATGAAGTACCATAACGTAAGTTTTCACCTCTTTCTAAATATAAACTAGTACCTCATTTTCTTCAAGTTTTAGTAGAATCTCAAAAAAATGACAAAAATAAAGACATACATGAGACTTTTCATAAATGCGAGGTATATATTCCACTTTTAGATGTTATTAAAAGTAGCACATTATGCTAAATTCCTAAAAGAGTTATGTATAATAAATAGGAAACAAAAACTTAAAGGATGAGATACAGCGAGAGTAAGGAAGAATATTTTTGCGGTCATTTAAAGAAAACTCCCTACAAAGTGCAAAGATCCAAATATGTTTACTATCTCTTACATTATAGGTCATAATAAACTTGAGAAAGCCATGTTAGATTTAAGAACTTCCATTAATGTTATATCATATTCTTTATATGCTTCCTTGAAACTAAGACCTTTGAATAGAACTAGTATTGTGATTCAATTGGCTAATAGATCCAATGCTTATCCTAAAGGTGTAGTTGAGGATATTCTTGTGCAAGTCAGTGATTTAGTCTTCCTTGCTGATTTTTATGTGCTAGATATGAAAAGTGGTGATCAAACTACTCCAATTTTATTAGGAAGACTATTCTTAAAGACATCCAAGACTAAGATAGATGTTCATAGTAACACACTTACCATGGAATTTGATGGTGAAATTGTTAAATTTTACATGTATGATGCCATGAAATTCTGGTGATGATAATTATATTTACTCTATTGAAGTGATTAATTCTTTGCATAGTTTGAACTTGATGGAAAAGATCAATTGGAAATTATCATTAGTAAACATTTTGTGAAAGAGAATAAGGATAAAATTTCTTATCAGAAACTAACAAATCCTTATTTGTTAAGACAATTTCGAGAGTATCACCTTGCATCGTTCTTAATGCATCAGATCCTATTCTATTCTATCTCCCATATGATGTATATAGATAGCATAGATTCATGCAGATCAATGCATATTTTGCTAACTTAGCTCCACCATTCCCTGTGTCTAATAATCTAGAATATTTTGAAAAACTAAGGATAATTGAACTAGAAAGAGTTGTTTCCACAAAATCCAGAACTTCACCTCCTCATCTCAGTTTACCCAATCCTCCTCCTTCTACACGATTCAAAATTTCAATCATCAAAACCAAGAAATCCATTTCTAAACCTTCAAGAATTAATGATCCTATACAAAGGAGGGATGATAGCCAATGCTGAAGGAAAACCTCCTCCTTATTTGTATCTAGCAGATCCTGAATTTCAGCCTCAACTTAAGGTTGCCAATTATAAAGAAAGAACTGTACAATCTAAGGACAATGTCTAAATTGTTGTATTTTGATTTTGTCTATTTTAGTGCATCTTGATTTTGTACATTTACTCTGCACATCAATGAAGAATACATTCCTAAATAAAGCTCTCAATTTGTAGCCTTTTCATATTGCTTGAATGTCATTTCTTAATAAGCTATATGCCTTTTTAATTATGACAAAAAGGGGAAGAGATATATGAAATACATGCGTAACTTTAAATGGGATACCAGGAGTAAAATTTAATAATGGTATCCACTCAAGGGGAGTTGAGCCACAAAAATACTAAGCTATGCTAGAAGAAGTTAAAAAAGTAAACTATTCACTAAATCAGTGGGAGCTACAATACTTTTATATATACATGCATAAATTTCATATGCAAATATCTTCATTCTCTAAAAGGTATTTCACTAGTGTTTTATCATCATCAAAAAGGGAGAAAATGTTGAACTAAATAGTATATATGACAAACACCCAAGTTTTGATGATGAGCAACAACACATGAGTGAACAAATGTGATACTAACAATTATGTTCCCAAGCATTGTAGAAATAGGTTTAAACATACAGGAAAGCAATTTGATTACGTAGATAGAATACATAGTAAATGCATCAGCAAGAACAATCCACTAATCAAAAGAAAACAAGAATAATAGAAAAGAATGACACTGAAACTTTGAAAAGAAGTCATCAAGAAAATCTGTAGTCATGGAGCTCAGCCTCGATGAGTAATCAAGTCAATTATCTATGGATGAAGTTAGTGTGAGATAGCATCTACCTCAGGAAGATGCAGACAAATCGTTCCATGGATAATTTAGAAAGATTCCTAATAATCAACACTTGTTTGCAACACGAAGATGAATTCAATTTGCAGAAGCAGAGATAAAATGGAGCAAAAATAGATAAATGAAAAAGCCAAAATGAAGACAAAATTACTCAAGCATTTGTCTATCATCTGAAACTGAAAAGGCCAAGAAACATGTTTGCAATCTCTACAAAAAATATAGAAGACAAAGAAGAAGCGACACAATAACTAAAGAAGAAAAACTTTGTCTATCGCCTTCATCCACAAAGAGTTGTCTGTCACTAATAACAGACAAAGCCATCAGACAATATTTGAAGAAGCAAGTCGACCATGCCTCAATGAGCCATCTGTTACTTAACAAACAACCATTATATGAGCGACTAGAAAGAGAATTCGTCTGCACGCCATAACTTCATCTTTACTAAACAAGCCATCAGAAAAACCATTTGAAAGACTTTATCTATAGGCTGCAACTTCATCTGCTAATCTCAACAGACAAACAAATAGACGTCATATTTTATCTATTAGGAAAAAAGCCCTGTTTGTCAAGAAGAATCGTCTGCTAAATACAACAAACAAAGGCACTTCGACTGATAAGAAGAAGAAGACTTTGTCTGGTGAAGAAAACTCTATCTATTATGTAGAAGCTCTGTCTGCACCATAAAGATTGTCTACTACTTATAATAGACAAAGCCATCTGACCTAATGAAAAAAACTTCTTCTATCAAGAGAACATTGTCTGATGAATAATGAAGAGGAAAAACTTCAACTGCACCTCTACGATTTAGCTGTTACTTTTAATAGACAAACCAGAAGACGAAGTAAACTACTACAACGGTTTTTGATAATGACGAAGTGGTCTATAATATGAATTTACTCAGAGTTGCTTGGTCTATTAGTTACAAAAGACAAATTCAAGTGACAAAGTCCTCAATAAATTATAATATATCATAAAGAGTAAAAGTCATCTATGCCAAACATTACTGATTGCACTCTCTAGTCAATATCTCATTCGAAGCAAATTTTATAAAGCTGACCGGACAACTCAAGATTAGCAAAAGATGGAAAGAAATTCAAAGGAATGCAGTATATATTCTATTAAAAATTGCAACTTTTAGAGACTGTGTCCTTTTCAAGATTAATGAGCATTTTTCCATAATAATAAATAAGTCAGTCAACCAAGAAAAGTCTTCATTCAACATTTGCTAAAAACAAAAAGGCACCTTCTTCAAAGTTGGTGCTTCAGGCTTTCCAGCTACATGTGAATTTCTGAAGAAGACAGCTTTGCAACAGAAGAAATCAGAATGGTCTTCAACATTAATAGAAAGTCAACTACCTCCAACGGGTAGAAGTTTCTGAAGCAATATAAAGGTAGTATAGCAACAACGAAGAAGGTTGAGGAAACTGTGAGAAAAATAAAAACAGAGCATAAATAAGAAACATCTCTTTCAATCAGACTATGCTTCTTCCTAGATAATCAATCTCCATTGCACTGATAGACAATGAGCCTAAAATGTTCTATCATAATCATATACCTGGAGCATTAATATCTAATGAGCTTCAATGAGATATCATTTTAATTTATGAGGTTAATCTCTGTATAAATCAGCCTAAGAAAAGACGTAATGTAATGTGCAAAAATAGTGCTGACAAATCAGTTATGTGAGTTTATGGTGAGCTCATGAAAACCACATTGTATGAGTTCCTAATGAGCTTGGGAAAACTACCAACTTTACCTATGATCTTTGAAACGGATGAGCTTTTTGGTGAACTCGTAAAACCAAATGAGTATCGGGGACACTTGTATTTATGCCCCCTGAAGCTAGAATCCAAAAAAAGTATCAGGGATACTTATTTGGCCCCCTAGAGCTTGAATCTAGAAGAGTGTTGGGGAAACTAGTGTGGGACATAGTGGAACCCAAGGCACAATGAGTTGGTGCCCTTGGAAGAGTGGATATAGGGACAGGATTCCCAAACCACTATAAAAATTGTGTTATCTATGTGTTTGCTTGTTTGCTCTATCTTTCATACATTTCACTGTTTTCATTAGCTGCTTGAGAAATTATTTTATATTTTTCATCACTTCATCAAGCATAATGTTATCACACACACACACACACACACACACACACACTACAACCTGTTTGTCATAGGAATAGCTAAGAGAAGTTGAACCTGGAAGTGAAGCAGTCATATAATCAAATATGAAAATTACGTATATATTACATCACTACTTTCTCTTAGCTCATCAAGTTTTATTTGGCCATAATTTTTATATGCTCAATTCACCCCTCCCCTCTTGATCTATTCATCTACAATGGACCAACAAGTAATATTAGAGTAGGCTTCGCAATTTAATTTTAACTACCTGAGGTTAACTTGTGAAGAGATTCCCATGGCCAAATTGCTCCACAACACTCCTGCTCAGAAATAAGACATTCATATATTCTTATGCATTAATGATAGTTTTTGAAAATTTTTTCCTGTCTACAACTAAGTATGATAGAATACTGATATAGAAACATTAGAAATTATGAATGAAAGAGCTAATAAGGTCCAAAAGACCAAAGCAATTGACTCTACAGGAACTACAAAAAAGTCAGAAGAGGCATTCATAGAATTTTGAGGAGCTGAAGTCTATCAAGTAAGTTTTTTTTTTTTTTTGGTATCTCATCTGTTCAAAAAAAAAGAGGTAACCTCCTTATTTAAATTCTTAAATCTTCAAGAAATCTATATTTGTTTGATTGATAGCATGTCTTGAATGCTATACATAGTGAGCTACATACAAAATTGAAAGTATATGGTTCAGAAACATTTATACATGCCTCATTGATTTGTTTATGTGAAAGCATAACATGCTTTATTTTTCCAAAGTGCACATATAACGAAGGTTAAGACCTAAGAGTTCCTTTATTTATAATTTTAAGATACTTTTATCTCACAATGACCATTATATCACCTTTAAACACTAATTTTTAGTATATATTTAATAGTCGAAAAGGATTTATGGATGATAAGCAGTTGAATTCAAATAAACAAAGACTTGATGTATCTAAAGTAAATAATTTAAATTTGTTAACCTTCATTTATTTCTAGGGGTTTCATGTAGCACCAAGTACAGGTTGACCCTACCTTAATACTATTTGTAAAAATCCTAGCTACCCTATTTGTACATTAGTTTTAATCTAGGTCAATGCCACCTTACTTCTTAAAAGGTTAAATTGGTTTAGTTTCTTATCAAAATTGGATTAATTCAAAGTTTGCTTTTTAGCAATACTAGGGTTTATACGATATCCAAGCATCATTTAAAATAGGGTACTTATGAAGATTTCCTCAGTTGTTTAATGAACCATGGTGCATCTTAGTATAGAAGAAGGCTTTCATTGCAATTCATGCAGCAACCAATAACCTAAATTAAAATAAAACTATTTATAACTATAGGGGTAAAATTGAAAGAAATTGAGTTGATTTTAAGTATACTCCCCCTATTTGTTACATTTAAAGCTAAAATAATGAAATAATGAAAAATGAAAAAATTGCCCTTATAAACTATAATTTAATAAGTGTTCCTTTAATTTTTCCATTACTTTAATAGAATTCCAACATAAAACCTTAATATGATGAAGAAAGAGGGAATGAGAGTTTTCAAGAAGATGGAGAATTAATGGGCATAGAAGATGCAATCAATCTGAAATAATGGTTTATTGTTATTAAAATTATTAAAGATGATTGCCCAATAAATAATAACAAATTTCTCTGTTGGAAAATGACATTTTTTTGTTGTGAAAATAGTAGCATCACCTTCATCTTAATTTTTATCTTAATTAGAAATCAATTGACACTGATTTAAGCATCTAAAAATTAGTTGGAGTATAAAAATCAATTGGAATACTTTAAGATATATACTTCAGTGTATACTTTATTTACTACTTTATTAAATAAACTGTATTTAGAAACCTCAAATGGAAATTTTAACCCATCCATTCAATTTTTAGCATATGAAACCTTAAGAAAGTATTATCTCTTTATGAAAGTACTGTCTCTTTTTTATTTTGCATTTTTCATACATTCATTTTTATGAAAATACATTCCAAACTATTAAAATTATTAATTTCTATAGTTTCACTTAAATCTTAAAATATATACAATATTTAACTTCAACCATCCAAATTAAAATTCATGATATCTTCCATTTACACATAAAAGTTTAACTCAATCACAT
>JAYJMB010006969.1:0-10601 GCA_036873735.1 Pouteria campechiana
AAGATTAAGGTAAGTGCTTAATCTACTTTAAATGGTGATGATGTTTATGAAAGAATATTATGCAAAAGTTGATTTGTTGATTTATATTCAAGGAATTTTAAACCCTAATTCAAGGGGGTTTGCTAAAAATTTTAATAGGGAATTAAGGCTTTGTTAGAGGCTGGAAATTGGATTGTGAGGGCTATGCAAATTGCTCAATTAATTAAGGTAAGTAGGTAGTTGTTTTAAGTTATTTTGAGGTTCAATTTGATTTCTTTGAATGATTACAATTTTGCACTTATAATCTAAAATTTTTGTATATGAGTTACATGATTTTAAACATGCATTATCTTCTCTATGCAACCATAATTAATATATTGTATTAGCATGAATTAAATTATATTGAAAGCAATGGACTTACAGAAGACCTTACCAAGTACCCTTCTTGAGGTTGATTAAAACCCAATGTCATGATGTTATTTTCCAAAAATAAAAATATTATGTTAAAATGGATATACCTAAATACTAGCATATCAAATTATATGAACAAATTTCACCATTTGACCCCTCAAAAAAATATGAACATTAAATACCCTGAAAATGAGTGCTGATAGCATCCCACCCTTTTGAAATTTTGCTTTATTTGTAATATTCTCATTTTGAATTAATTTAAACTAACATTTTTACATAAATTCTATTATATTATTTGGAATTGACTTAAAAATTTTGAGGTTTAAAAGATATTTATAATGTCGTTTAACGTTTTATCTTTATATTTTCATACTTTAATTTTAAACTGATCAATTTACATTATTTTGATCTGAAAATTGGATCAAACATTTTTCATATTATTGAGAATCTGTAAAACTATTTTTAGGTCAATTGGATATTTATAAACTAGTAAATAAGAATTTTATTTTAGAAATTATGTGCATGTATTCTATGCTCTAGGAGTGCCGATAAAATTTAGTTTTGGCGTCTGATTGGCTCAAAGCGTAGTGTGACTCATTTATGTATTTTATGATGGTCATGGGGCCAACCTATGTCCACCATGTGGCGAGGAGTGGCCTGGTTGGCCAGTGGGCAGTTGTGTGGATAGCCGGCGTAGCCGGGCATTGCTATTGGCCTAATTGTTATGATTGGCCTGAGTAGCTTGTGTAGACATGTTTATGGAGAATTGGTACTCTTGTGAGGTGATGAGGATGGGGTGCCATTGGATATAGCAATATGGCTGTTTGGGCCTGACAAGCTTCTAGCCGGGAGTGCCAGGATGGACCTGACACATTGAAGAGTGAAAGGGTAGTATTCTGGTTTGTGTGCCTCTTGGGGAGGAATATGTGGATGATGGTGGGGCAGTATATGGGTATAAGAGGTAATCGTGGATTGGCAGATACAAAAGGGCAATATGACTTATCGGTACTCAAGTTGGTATTGACTGAATAACTATGTATACGATATTATTATAAGTATGTGTATGAAATAATTAATGAGATGTTAACATTAAAATCTTAATGAACCTGGCCACTGACTGACTATGACATCCTGCATATGGCATGGCATGTTTTTCCTGTTTGCACCATTGTTTACTACTATATTTTGCACTGTTTATTATATTATTTGTAGTCATGTTTTTTCGCTTACCTGCTTACCAAGTTTTGCCCAGACTCACCCTTTTATTTAAATTTTTAGCTGACAGGTCAGAGGATGGAGCCCAATAGGGTGTTAGGTCTTGTGACGGGGTTAGGCCGTGACACTAGTAGAGGCTTTACTCCTTTTCATGATGTATGATGATGTATATTATTTGATGAATTTTGGAGGTATATTAGACATGTATCATTACTTAGTTTTACAGCATGTCATTTTATGGTGTGGCTATATATGATTTGATAACTAGCGTATTGTGTACCCCAATCTTGGTCTATGGGTGTTGTGGTGATGTGTGTTTTGTAGGCGGCAATTATTAAGTTGTGTAGAAAATGGTAAGGCCTGGAGGTGGACATATTATATTTGCATATTTGAGGGTATTTGTTAAATAATTATTGTGGTTTAGCATGTTGTATATAGGATAACAGTGGTAAATCAGGGGAGACTCTATCGGAATTTCCTCCGAATTTACCACTAGTAACACTCCAGGGAGGAGGGGCATTACACTAATATAGCTAGATGATATTGTTGAAAAATGCCTAATTGCAGTCAAAGATGGCTCATGGGTATGGCATAAAAGGATGGGACACATCAACATGTCAAATATCAGATCTTTGTGGAAAAAAAGATTTTGTGATTGGTCTACCTAAACTAAATTATAACAAAAACTAGATATGCAAATCTCGTCAATTGTCAAAGTAGACGAAACTGTCATTCCATCCTAAAAATGAGGTATCTACATTTAAACCTCTCGAATTATTACATATGGATCTCTTTGGATCATCGGATGTTATCACCCTTCAAGGAAAAAGATATGTATATGTCATCATGGATAACTATTCTAGATTCACATGGGTGATTCTGTTGACTAGCAAAGACGAAGCATTTTGAATGTTCTCTACATTTTCAAAGCTAGATCAAAATGAATAACAAATGTCAATTATATCTATCCATAGTGATCATGGTTGTGAATTCAAAAATAAAAAATTTATTAATTTTTGTGACGAAAAAGGAATTCTCCATAGTTTCTCATCCCCTAGAACTCCTTAACAAAATGGAGTTGTAGAAAGAAAGAACTAGACAATTTAGGAAATGACAAGGACCATGTTGAATGAGAGTAAATTGTCCAAAAGATTCTAGCGAGAAGATGCCATGTATTAAAAAGGGTTACTATTAGAGAAATTTTAAAGAAAACCCCATATGAGCTTTGGAAAGGTAGGAAATCAAATATCACATATTTTCATTCCTTTAGATGCTCATGCTATATGCTAAATAATGGAAAGGATAATTTTGGAAATTTTGATCCAAAAAGCGATGATGCTATCTTTCTCGATTACTCCTCTAATAGTAGGGCATTTAGAGTATATATTAAGAGAACACAAACTGTAGAAGAGTTTGTACATGTTAAATTCGATGAGGCAAATGTAACCCTGAGAAAGGAGTATGAAAGTGATGTACATGAAGTTACAACTAATATGAAGAAGTACAGATTGAAAGACCAAGAAGATACCACAAAATACGAAGATATACAAAATTCAGACAATGATAAGGAGGTAAGTATAGGTAATATTCCCTATCAACCTCCCACTAATTTCAGACTTATTAGTGCCCATCCTAGAAATCAAATTATTAGTGATGTCTATGATGGTGTTAAAAAAAGAATATTCATGCAAAACATTTATGACTACTATGCTTTCATTTCTACAATTAAGCCCACTTTCATTGGTCAAGCTCTAAGCAATGAAAACTGGATCATTGCAATAGAAGAAGAGCTTATCCAGTTTGAAAGAAACAAAGTGAGGAAATTAATTCCAAAACCAAAGAACGTTGATGTAATTGGAACTTAATGGGTATTCAACCACAAACTAGATGAAAGTGGATTAGTTGTGGGAAACAAAAAGCAAGGCTACTTGCTAAGGGGTATTACCAAGAAGAAGGAATTGACTTTGAAGAATCATAGGCCCCTATAAAAGGATTAGAAGTCATTAAAATGCTACTTTCTTTTGCATCCTATAAGAATCTCAAATTATTTCAAATGGATGAAAAGAGTACATTTCTAAATGGATACCTAAGTGAGGAAGTCTATGTAAAGCAACCACCTAGGTTTGAAAGAAATGATCAACCCAATCATGTCTATAAGCTCACAAAAGCATTATATCATTTAAGACAAGCTTCAAGAGTGTGGTATGAAAGGTTGAGCAAATTCTTAGTTGATCATTAATTCTAAAGAGGAAAGGTTGATACTACTTTATTCATCAAAAATGTTGGCATGGATATATTTATAGTTTAGATTTATGTAGATGACATTATATTCTATGCTACTAATGAGGATCTCTACCAAGACTTCTCAAAGATCATGCAGGTTGAATTCGAAATGAGCATGATGGGAGAATTGATCTACTTGGATTGCAAATCAAGCAAAGAGATGATGGATACTACATTTTCCAATTAAAATACACTAGAGAAATGCCATAGAAGTTCAAAATGAAAGGAATTAAAGTAGCAAGCACTCCAATGAGCACATCAACAAGGATGGATAAGGACGAAAAGGGTAAACTTGTAGATCAAAAGCTATATTGAAGTATAATGGCATCTCTTCTTTACCTTACTATAGCTAGACCTGATATTCTATTTAGCATATGCTTATGTGCTAAATTTTAGTCTATTCCTAGAGAGTCTCATCTTATTGTAGTGAAGTAAATTTTTAAGTATTTAGTTGACACATCAAATCTAAGACTCTATTATCTTAAGGGAGCTAATTTTGAATTAATCGGATATTCAAATGCTAACTTTGGGGGATACAAAGTTGATAGAAGAAGTACAAGTAGAATTTATCAATTTCTAGGAAATAGTATGGTATCATGGTTCTTCAAGAAACAAATTAGTGTTGCTCTCTTTACAGTAGAAGCTAAATATGTAGCAACTGGAAGTTATTGCGCTTAATTACTTTGGATGAAACAACAACTTCTAGATTATGGACTGAGCTATAAAGACATACCTATTAAATGTGATAATACTAATGTCATATACTTGAGAAAGAACCTTGTCTTACATTCTAGAACCAAGCATATAGAAATTAGCCATCACTTTATTAGAGATCATGGAGAAAAATATAAAATATGCTTAGAATATTTGCCTACAAATGCTCAACTTGGAGATATATTTACTAAACCATTATCATTAGAAGGATTCTGAAACATTATAAGAGAATTAAGCATGACTAATGTGAATACATAAAAATTAAATCTTTGATGTTTCTATGCCTGAAATTGTACTATTTTAATCTATTTTTACTAAGGCTCGACTTCATCTCAGAAGAAGTAAGTTCATTGGCCATCTTATCTCAGACACAATATTTATTTGAAATATTTTTATACATTGTCTGATTCCCACTTTGTCTGAATCATGGTTTCCGAGGTCACATACACCTCACTTTGTTGCCCAATTCAATTTACAGTTATTCATATCACATTGAACTCTATTTTTAGCAAGACTTATTCTATCTTTCTTGACACATCATATCAACTACTTAGTATTGCTCCCATGTCAAGTCTATTTTAACCCATGATTTGCAATCCTTCTCTACCTCACAAAGATGAAGCATCTCAAGGATTCAGAAAGAAGGTATAAAAGGAAGACACATGAGTGGTGGAAATTGAAGAACAAAAGAATGTTTCTTCATTTTTCTTGGTGAGATGATGCTACTTCTGTTCATAATAATATTCCACTTATGCAATGAAATGGTTTGATTATTTTATACTACTTCTTTTTGTGTGTATTGAACAATACTTGCTACAAATGATGCATTTCCTTTTTATTATGACAAAAAGGGGGAGAAAGAATCTGCAAAACTATCTTAATTGCAAAATTATCTCAAGGAAAACACAAAAATATTAGAATGCATAATCATAAATTAATTAGAAGGAGAATACATATATAAACTAGTCAAAGGAGATCATGGTTAATGGCAACTTGTAAAATGATTAAAACTTACAAAATATTTTTATCTGAATGTATACATTCAGAGGGAAATTAACTTTTATGAGATAATTTTTAATCAAGTTTTGTCATCATTAAAAACGGGATGATGAGTGAATTTCATTCCCTTATGTTATATTTGTTCAAGCTTAATTAGTTGCAAATCCTTGTTTCTTTTCAATGAATTTTATATGTATTTGCTGAAATTTTTGGGTGTTTGAAGATTGGAAAAGAAGAATGCAAAGCAATGGAGCAACAAAGCAATGGAGCAACAATGCAAGGAAATTGGAAGTAGCAACTTCCAAGCTACAACTTGGAATTCCAAGTTATGACCTGGAAATCCGAACTACCATTCTATGAAGGCAAAACTTCCAAGCTGCGACTTGGGATTCCAAGTCACGACATGAAGGGTTTTTCAAGGCAAATATGTTGTTTAGCAAATTTAAAGCCACAACTTTGGTTTTACAAGCCGTGGCACCGATGCGGTCTATGTTTTATGCCCAATTTTCCATTAAGTAGCTTAGTTTGTTTTTAAGGCAATGAGATAGGAAGTTTTGAGGAATCTTTTCCTCTTCTATTTTTAGGAGTTTGGAGAGAGATTTCTAAGGAGAGTAGCATTATTTTTTTGAAGGAGAAAAGAAGGAGATTGGAAGTAAGCAAGAAGAAGAAAGCAAGTTCTTCATTGTGATGATCCTGTCAAAGTGAGTTGTTTTGGTTTTTCTTATAAACTAAATCACTTTTTCTAGGGTGAAGATGTAACCATTTTTTATACTCTTTGCTATGTGCATTGTTGGTTATTAATGACTTTATGATCTTGTTTCATTCATGATGTTGTTTGCAATGATTTGATTAATTTTATTGCTTGATCACCAATATTATGAGTTAGACTAATTATCCAAGCATGGTTAAGGTGGACACCATATGCTAAACATGAGCTCCCTCGAATGAAAAGGATAGATGGTTAAGGTAGACGCCATTTTGGTTCATCATGTTCTTGAGCTTAATGGGTTTTCACCTCAATTATGCTACACACCATAGGTAATTGGAATGACTAAAAACACTTAATTTAACCCTCACACCTAATGGTAATGATCTTACTTTTGAAAGAACAAACCAATTAAAGCGTTGAATCCAACATTCCGCTAGCAAAGACTTATCATCTAGTGGTGAAATCAGATCCTTAGACCTTTGCATCTTTCAGTCTTCCTGCATTATTTTCAATCATTAATTGCATTCTATTAAATTTTTGTAATTCTGAAATTATACCAATCATTACTACATATAGTTATGAATACATTCTTTTTAAAGCTAGGAGAGTTCTATAACTAAAATTGATTAAGTCGATTTGACCATTTTCTATGGGATCGACCATTGCATTGCTCACTATACTCGTATACTTTTGTACACTTGCAAGGAATTATAATTTAAACCATTAAGTTTTTGGCATCATCGTTGAGGAATGGTTCCAATTTGATTTGATTAAGATTAGTTACAATCATTCTTTTTGTTTTTGTGTATAATTGTATATAAGATTATTTTTAATTGTTTTCATCTTTTCGTTGAAGTATTGTGAATAAACAGAAGGAGATCTCTAAATCCAACTCTTTTTTCATTAAATGATCATACTGATAAATTGGAAATTGAAATAAAGATTTTATGCGAAGGAGAAGAAGTATGCATGGCTGACAACATGGAGAACTGAGTGGCTCCACAAGCGCAACAGGCTCAATAATTAATAAAAGAGTTTGCACGCCCTACTATAGGGATTTCACCTTCATGCATTGTATTAGATGATGATGCTAGAAATTATGGCTTAAAATATATTTATTTTAACATGCTTCTGTTGTTTCATGGGATAGCTTAAGAGGATCCATTAACATTCATGTGTGATTTCTATGCAACCATCCAAACATTTCCATTGTAGGGGCTAACCGAAGATCAGCTATGTATGAGACATTTTCCATACACTTTGAAAGATGCACATGGGGAGAAGTTTATAATAAGTTCATTGGTAAATTCTACCCTAATGCTAAAAGTGAAATAACTACTTTCTCTCAATTGGATGGTGAAGCTTTCCATGAGGCATGGGAAATGTTAAAAGCAATTTTGGTTCAATGCCCTCATCATAGATATCTACATGAGTTGCTTAACCAATTTTTCTATGATGGACCGACAAAACTATGTTAAGTTATGGTTGACAATGCTGCAGGTTGAGCCATGGGAGAAAAGATTTCGGAGGAAAATTATGAGCTATATGAGGTTGGGAGCAAATTCTCAGCAGAAGAGTATAAGAGGTAGATCTAAAGGACTTTATGAAGTAAATTCAAACTCTGATCTATCAATGCAAATGTTAGAGATGGCTAAGCAGATGAAGGCAATGTGCTTTATGATGGTGCACTTGAAGCAACCACAACCACTCAAGCAGATGTTTGTTCTTTCTGTGGTAATTCAGGACATTCACCTAATGCTTGGCCATCAAATGAACATTTTGTGGGTGATGCTGAGCAAGCTAATGCAATGAACTTCTACAACCAGAGGCTATGGAATGACCTTTACCCAAACACTTACAATCCTGGTGAGAGAAATCATCCTAGTTTCTCTTAGAACAATGAAAGAAATTAGAGTCAAGCTGGAACTTCATTTCAACCTCAATCGAAGAACCCTATGCTTAAAGAAGCCATGCAGAGTTTCATTCAAGCAACTCAAACCCAGTTCCAGAATAATGCAACCAAATTTCAAAATATTGATTCTAAATTCCATAACATGGAGGCATCCATGAAAAAGATGGAAACTTAGTTAGGACAAATTGCAGAAGCAGTACAAAGCCACACTCCTGGGAAGTTGCCTAGCCAACTAGAGCA
This sequence comes from Pouteria campechiana, assembly GCA_036873735.1. Taxonomy (NCBI): domain Eukaryota; kingdom Viridiplantae; phylum Streptophyta; class Magnoliopsida; order Ericales; family Sapotaceae; genus Pouteria; species Pouteria campechiana. Next base: position 8,463 of record JAYJMB010006969.1, read on the forward strand.
AGAAAAAGCAATAACAACATTGAGGAGTGGAAAGGTAATCGATAATAAGGTTGGAAAAGAAATTGATAGTTCAATTGTTTCTACAAGATTGGAGAAAGGGAAGAAAAAGGTTGAGGAGGAAGTGCATCCAAAAAAGGCAGTGTTTCCAGTAGTTGACCCTCTTGTCAACTACAAAGCACCCCCACCATATGATCCTCCTATCCCTTTTCTAGGAAGGTTGAAGCAGAGTAAATTTGATAAATTATTTTCTGACATTTATGATATCCTTTCCAAGGTTAATATCAAATTTCCTTTGCTTGATATGATAAAGAACATGCCTGGTTATGTTAAATTTTTGAAAGAACTAAACATAAGGAAGCGTAAGTATGAGCCATATGCCAAAGTTCTAGTTTCAAAGGCAGCCAGTGCAGTTTTCTAGTCAAACCTTCTCCTAAAACTGAAGGATCTAGGTAGTTTCAATATCTCAATCACTATTGGAGGGACAAACAAGGTAAAAGCAATGCTAGACTTAGGTGCAACCATTAATTTGATGCCTTATTTTGTTTATATACAACTTAGATTCAAATAAATGAAACCCACAATAATTTCTTTACAACTTGCAAACAGATTAGTTAAATATCCTAGATGCATTATAGAGGACATTCTTGTGCAGATTGATAAACTAATTATCAACTTTTTTGTAGGAGCAAACAAATGATAAGCTAGAATTGGTGCTCACTGTAAATGGACTGGAGGAGGATGAAGAGATGATGAGTTTGAAAGTTAAACTTGATAGAGCAGAGCAAGTCAAAGAATGAGAAGTATCCAATGAAGGGTTGTCACATGTGAACCCAGAAGGGGAACAACCATCTATCACATCACCCCAACTAAAATTGAAGTAATTACCTTAGAACTTAAAGTATATGTTTCTTGGTGAAAATAATACTGTTCCAATGATTATTGCTTTTGACTTGTCTGTTGATGAAGAACTTTAGCTGATGAATGTGTTGAAAGAGCACAAAGCGGCTATAGGGTGGACCTTACTAGACATCAAGGGAATTTGCCCCCCTATGTGCATGCATAAAATTTTGCTGGAAGATGATGCAAAGACTTCTAGAGAAGCTCAGAGGAGACTTAAGCCACATATGAAGGAAGCTGTGAGAGCAAAGGTGATCGAATTGTTAGATGTAGGTATTATCTATCTAGTCTCTAACAACAAATGGGTAAATCCAACGCATGTGGTGCCAAAGAAGTCTAGTATTTCTGTTGCTAAAAATGATAATGATAAATTGCTACTAATGCAAATGAATACAGGGTGGCGGATGTGCATTGGCTATAGGAAACTCAATGCATCCATAAGAAAGGATCACTATTTCCTTCATTTTGTTGATCAAATGCTTAAAAGGTTGGCAAGTCATGCTTACTACTATTTTTTGGATGGTTTTTCAGGTTATAGTCAAATTCCAATTGCCCTAGAAGATTAGGAAAAAATCACTTTTACTGTCCATTTGGAATTTTTGCATATCAAAGGATGCCATTTGGTTTGTGCAATGCCCCTGCAACTTTTCAAAGGTGTATGATGTCCATCTTTTCTTACATTATTGAAAAGTTTATTAAAGAGTCTATGGATGATTTTTTTGTTTTTAGAGACTCATTTGATGATTGCTGATTGTTCAAATTATAATTGCTCGCAAGTATACAGACATATAACAATATAGTGTGCACTGTAAGGGTCGATCCCATAGAGAACGATCAAACTAACTTAATTAATTTTAGTTACTAAACTATCCTAACCTTAAAAGAATGGATTTATAACTAAATAGATTTGGAATAAAGTTTGGTATAATTTCAGAACTTCAAAAACTTAATGGAATGTTAGTAAATTGATGGATAAAATAATGTAAAGAGATTAGCAAGATACAAAAGTCTAGGGATCCGATTTCACCACTAGATGACACCCCTTTGCTAATGGAATGTTGGATTCAATGCCTTACTTGGGTTCATTCCTTTAAAAGTAAGATAATTACCATTAGGTGTGTAGGTTTAAATCAAGTGTTTTCAATCATTCCAATTATCTATGGTGTGTAGCATAATTGAGGTGAAAACCCATTAAGCTCAAGAATATAAGAACCAAAATAGTATGGTTTAGCATATGGTGTC
>JAYJMB010006970.1:0-10599 GCA_036873735.1 Pouteria campechiana
CCCGGCCCTCTTAAGCTACCATTCAGTAAGGGACTAACAAGTGGCATCAAAGTAAGCTTCACTAAGTTAATTTTTAAATACCACCATATTAACTTGTGAAAATATTCAAATAGCTAGTATGTTCCATAACACATCTGTAGAAGGGGAATTCACTTTCAAACCCCCGCTTTTTTACAAAACCAATTATGGGTATTGGAAGATGAGAATACAAAACTTCTTAATTGCCACAGATTATCAATTATGGCTTATAGTTAAGAATGGTAAGAATCTCATTAAAATAGAAGACAAATATACTCCAGAAGATATATAAGCAGTAGAACGTGATGCTAAGGCAAGCCTCTACTGTGCTTTAACCTCTTCTGAGTTTGAAAAGATTTCTGCATGTGACTCAGCCAAAGAAATTTGGTATAAGCTCCACGTAGCACATGAAGGTACAAATCAGGTAAAAGAAACTAAAATAAATATTCTAGTGCAGGAATATGAAGCCTTCTACATAAAAGAATCAGAAATCATCTCCAAAATATTTAAAAGGTTTCACAAAATCACCAATGGACTAAAGAGCTTGGGAGAGAAATGTGAAGAGCCCAAGTTAGTCAAGAAAATATTAAGATCTCTACCTAGATTCTAGATGCCTAAGGTAACTACTATACAGAAAGCAAAGGATCTAAGTCAAATGAAAGTAGAAGAACTCATGGGACACTTATGACCCATGAAGTCTTAATGAAACAAAAGGTTCTAGATGAATTCAAAGTTAAGAAGATCGCTTTACAAGTTGAATCAGAAAATGAAGAATCTTTAGAAGAAAACTCAGCTAGTGAAGATGATGAGAAAATGACAATGATAACCAGAAGATTCAAAAATATGATCAAAAAGAAGAAATTTGGAAACAACTTCAAAAGCAACAACAAGAGTAAGGAAAAGAAGAAAGAGATTCCAATATGTTACAACTACAACAAATCTAGACACATGAGATTTGATTGTCCAAAACTAGAAAAAAGGCAAAGAGACAAAAAGACAAGGTATAATTATTACTTTGATAAAAAGAATACTTCTAACAACAGAAAATTTCAAAATAAGAAGAAAGCAATGATTATATAGGAAATGTTGGAAAACATGATGAAAGAAAGTTCGAGTGAAGCAAAAGAAGAAAAGGAAGCTCAATTCAGCTTTGTCAACCCCAAAGAAAAGGATTAGGAGGAGCATCATACAGGAATTAGCTTTATGGCTATTCATGAAGATGAGATAAATTAAAAAACTGAAACTTCTGATTTAGAAGAATTATTAGATGAATTATACTCAGATTTTAAAAATTTAAAAGCTAAACATAAAGAAACTAAAAGAGCAATAGAAAAGATAATCTATGAATGTTCTAAGATAAAAAAAGAAAATGATCAACTAAAAACCAACATTAACATAGAACTTGAGAAAGCAAAAGAAGAAAATCATGCTCTTAGAAAAACATTAACTTTTACATATTTAAACTAAAAACAAAGAAAAGTAAAGAAAACCATAGAAAGAAAATGGTCAGTTTTGGAAGAAAATTAAACCCAAACAAAATCAAATTTGGGTACCAAAACTGTTGTTGACATAATAAATACATCAATATCAATAGATAATTATTTAGTACATCTAAAAAGCAATGAGTACCAAAATATTCTGCTACTAATCCACCTAAACCCATTCCTAAATGGGTACCAAAAATTATAGCTTGATTTTATTATTATAGGTGTGCTTGAGAGCCGCAAGAAATAGCAAATGGGCTCAAGACACATGACAGGAGAGAAAGAGTTGTTCACAGAATTAAAAGCTAAAAATGGAGGAACAGTTACCTTTAGAGTTAATGGAAAATGTAGAGTGGTTGGGATAAGTAAGATTAGCCAACTTCCTCTATTACTATTTCAAACTTTTTACTATTAGAAGGATTAAAACACAATCGACTAAGCGTTAGTCAATTTTGTGATAATGGATACAAGGTTGTGTTTGAATCTCATATATGTTCTATAATAGATAGTTCAAATTTAGTTGTAGTACTTGGTAAAAGATATGGAAATGTGTACTTAGTAGATTCAAATGATATCCAAGCAAAATTTCTTGTTGCAAATAATGAAGAATCTCTTTTGTGAAGATTCAAATGATATCCAAGCAAAATGTCTTGTTTCAAATAATGAAGAATCCCTTTTGTGACATAGAAGACTAGGACATGCCAACAAATTCATGATTGAAAAACTATACAATAAAGATCTTGTAGTTGGCTTACCCAAATTGAAATTTGACTAAAATAAATTATGTGATGCTTTATTAAAAGGAAAGCAAATTAGAGAATCATTCAAATCAAAGAAAGAAGTATACACAACCAAACCACTTCAATTGCTACACATGGATCTCGTTGGACAAACAAGAACTAGAAGTCGTGGAGGGAAACATTATACATATGTCATTGTAGATAACCATTCTAGATTCACCTAGATAATGTTTCTTGCTTCTAAAGATGAGAATTTTTCATTCTTTGAAACATTTGCCAAACGTGTACAGAATGAATAAAATTCTCATATAGTAGCCATAAGAAGTGATCATGGTAGAGAATTTGAAAACTAGAAATTCATTGCTTTTTATGAAGGCAATAGAATTTTACACACATTTTCTACACCAAGAACACCTTAGCAAAATGGAGTAGCTGAAAGAAAAAATAGATCCTTACAAGAGATGGCAAGGACAATGTTGAGTGAATATGACTTACCTCAGTACTTTTGGGTTGAAGCAATGAATACTTCATGCTACATCATTAACAGAATTTAAACTAGATCTATATTCAACAAAACTCCATAAGAATTATATTATGGTAGAAAACCAAACATCTTTTATTTACACACCTTTGGTTGAAAATGTTTTATTCTTAACAATGGAAAAGAAAACTGTGGCAAATTTGATAGGAAATCTGATGAAGGCATTTTCCTTGATTATTCCATTGTTAGCAAAGCATTTAGAGTCTACAACCTGAAAAACAAGACTATAGAGGAGTCCATTCATGTAAAATTCAATGCACGTACTAACCCCTCTAGAAAGATGAGTGATTTTGATGATGAGACAGGAGAACTTACCACTTCTTTGGAAAAAATAAAAATACAAGATGAAGACAAAGATTCTTCACAAACAAAAATACACAAAGTTGAAGAAGAACAAGATGATGGACCATCCATCAATGAGGTAAATGATGAAGGTAACAATACTCTTCCAAAAGATTAGAGATTCATGCATGATCATTCTGAAAATCAAGTAATTGGTGATGTTTATGATAAAGTAAGAACTAGATCTTTATATCATCAAGTATGTGGTAACTTTGCTTCTGTTTCTCAAATTGAACCAACTTGCATAGATGAAGCTTTAGAAGATGAAAATTGGATAATAGTCATGCAAGAGGAGTTAGATCAATTCAAATGTAACAATGTATGGAAACTTGTTACAACACCTAAACATCAATCATTAATAGGAACTAAATGGGTTTCTAGGAACGAATTAGATGAATCTAGAATAGTAATAAGAAATAAAGCAAAACTAGTAGCAAAAGGATATTGTCAAGAGGAAAGAATAGACTTTGACGAGTCATATGCTCCTATTGCCAGAATTGAAGTTATTAGATTGTTATTAGCATTTGCATCTTTCATGAACTTCAAGCTTTATCAAATGGATGTTAAAAGTGCATTTCTAAATTATTTTATAAATGAAGAAATTTATGTAGAACAACCTCCTGGGTTTGAAGATCCTTATGATTCAAACCATGTCTTCAAACTCAAGAAAGTTCTCTATGGATTGAAGCAAGCTCCTAAAGCATGGTATGAGAGATTAAGTAAATTCTTAATAGAAAAAGGGTTTACAAGAGGTAAAGTAGATACTACACTCTTTATCAAGCATGAAAAAAATAATATTCTAATTATTCAAATTTATGTATATGATATTGTATTTAGTGCAACTAATGATAAATTATATCAAGAATTTTGTAAAGTACTGCAGGGAGAATTCGAGATGAGTTTAATGAGTGAGATGAACTTCTTTCTGGGACTTCAAGTAAAACAAATGAAGGAAGGAATCTTTATCCACCAGAGAGATACTCAAGAAATTTGCTCTAGAATAAGGAAAGCCATTAGCCACACCAATGAGCACATCCATCAAAATGGATAAGAATGAAAAAGGTAAATCTATTTGTCAGAAATTATGCAAAAGCATGATAGGATCTCTTCTATACTTAACTGCAAGTATACCAGATATTATGTTTAGTGTATGCATATATGCATGATTTCAGTCAGATCCTAAAAAATCACATCTAATTGTTGTTAAAAGAATATTTAGATACCTTTTAGATACTTCAAATCTTGGATTATGGTATCCAAAAGGTTCAAACTTTGAATTAGCAGGGTACTCTGACTCAAACTTTGCTAGATACAAAGTAAACAGAAAAAGTACCTTTGAAACTTATCAATTTCTTGGAAGCATGATTATATCATGGTTTTCAAAGAAACAAACTTGTGTAGCATTATCAACTACTGAAGCTGAATATGTAGTTGTAGGTAGTTGTTGTACACAAATTTTATGGATGAAATAACAATTAAATAATTATGGAATAACATATGTTGATACTCCTATTAAATGTAATAATACTAGTGTAATAAATCTAACTAAGAACCGTGTACTACATTCAAGAACTAAACACATTCAGGTCAGACATCATTTCATTAGAGATCACGTGCAAAATCATGATTTCTATTTAGAATATGTACCAACTGAAAATCAGTTAGCGGATATTTTTACGAAACCTCTTCCAAAAGATAGACTCTGCAAAATTAGAAGAGAACTCAGTGTAATAGATTAATGCTCATAATATACATATTTAATCCTAATGTCTAAATGCCTAAAAATACTTATAAATATTAAATAAATTGATCTAGAAATATGATAGAAGTAGCACAGAATTTTTGAATATATATTAAAGTGATTCAGAAGTAGCACAAAAACTCCATCAAACCATTTAGCACATGTCAAAAGTCACACAGAAGTTCTGTAATGCTCACTCAGAACTTCTATCAAATGGTTATGTTGAAAATCGCACTTCTGCATGCCTAAAACCTATTCCACAGAACTTCTGAGATCATGAACATGAAGTTCTGTTGAACTTCTATTCCACACAGAACTTCTGAGATCATGAACATAGAAGTTCTGTTGAACTTCTATTCCACACAGAACTTCCGCCTCTCGTATTCCACCTCCGTGCAAGGTACATAGAACCTCTGAGGATATTAGCTTAGAACCTCCGTGTAAGCAATGTATTGCACGGAACTTCTGTTTAACCCCAACAGAAGCTTTGATTCCCTTAAAACCCTAAGCCTAGAATTTCTATGTCACTATATCATTCCTCTGAGCTCGTTCCATAAAAAGGCAATTCAAAATCCTTTCTTCTTTCGCATTTTTCCCTCCATTCACCTGCTCTCATCGCGTTCACACTAGAGATTTTTCATCTCTAGACCTTCAGAGAACTCCTCTTTTCTACCTCCTAAGTCAAGAATTTCATCTGTTACTACAATGGCAAGAACAAAAAGGGCTAGCAAGCAAGCAAAAGTCTCTGATGTTGAAGAAAGAAGAATGAGAGAGGAAGAAACACCAAGAAAAAGGAGAAGAATGGAAGATTACGTTCTTAAGGTAATCTTCAATAGAAACTCCTCTGCTTATAATAAGTTTTGTAAACAGTTCAAAGGTAGAAAGATAATAAAAGGAAGAGCATTTGATATCGAAGCATTTGGAGAGAATGGGTTGAATCTTGATGTAACAAATTGGATCAAATTCCAAGGATGGGAAAGTTTCATGGGCTACAAGGATAAGTCATACACTAGACTAATTCAAGTCCTGGCTACCAATTTCAACTACAATACCAGGAAGTCATGGATAGAAAAGATAGAGATAGATCTATCTTCAGAAAATATTAGAAATACCTTTAATATTCCTGAGATAGAAAATCAAGAGATTGACTGTACATCAAATAGGACTAGTCTGTTTTCAGATTTAGCTGAAGTAGAAATCAAAGAAAGTGCAACCTACTTACATGTCAGCCATCTGAATTTGGATCTTAAGTTAGCTCATATGTTAACTTATAGCAACATATATCCCAAGATAGGAAGCACTGATCAAATTTTTGAGAAAGAAGCCAAGATCTTGTGGGCATTGAAGTATATAAGAAGAAATTAGATTTTGCTCAAATAATAGCTGATCAGTTTTACTTGGTAAAGACTTTCACCAAATATTATCTGCCTTATGGGATGGTCATGAGCAAGATCATGAAAACAACAAATGTGGACCTCTCCAAGGAAGATGGAGAAGACTACATGGCAAGAGAAGAAATTAACAAAGAAATAGTAAAGAGAATTGGCTTCAAGCTGACTCCACGAGGGTGGATCTCCCAAAAGCCAAGGAAAGAAGAACTGATAAAGAAAACAAACATTCAAGAAGAAGGAAGAAGGAAAGAAACTGTGGAAGAGCCAACAAAAGAGGAAGCCACAGAAAGGAATGAGGAAGAAACAAAAATAGAAGATAGAGACAAGAGTATAGCAGCTGTACCCTCTGGACCATTTCAAACTCAACCTCAACCTCAATCCTCCATTCCTCCACCAACACCAACCACTTCAATTTCCACTTTACAATAAATTCCACAGTGCCTAGAGGAGAGATTATTCATGATGGAACACTTTCTGGAAACCTTAGCTCTCCAGATGAATAGATTAAATCATAACCTTTCCACTGTCATGTCTTCTGTGATCCTAAGAGCTGATAAGATTGACAAGTGACTAGATTCTCTACAAGCTCTAGAAGAATCATTCAAAGGTCAAACCTATCATTCATATTTCACTCCACCTCAAATCCACTTCTCTCCACCTCCAACTCATTTTTCTTCACCTCTACATCATTTCTCTCCACCCAGACCAAACTCTCCAATTATAGTGACGTCTTCCCCCTCACTGTCTCCACATCTATCACCCCCCACATTTCTAGAGGTTGCTCAACTTGTAAGCCAACCTACTAACATCACTTCCTCCACTCCTCCAATACAGCCATCATCATCAGTTACACCAAATAGAGCCCCATCATTGCCAAAGGATTATCTTACCAATCCTCATAAGGCTATTGTTAGACATGGGAAGTATCCCATTATAGTGCCTTTACCTAGAGTTTATTTTCTTCCTCCAGGACCATCCACCTTTTTGGACTGGACTTGGACGGATCTCATTCGATCAGGAGAAGTAATCCCTGAATGGATTGTGGACCTTCCACCAGAATGGAACACACCCTCAATTCATCCAAAGTGGAGAAGACCTCCCACTCCTCCAAAAACTCCACCAAAAGTCCTTCACACTCTCCTCGAACAACTGTTGATAATCCTGATATTCTTCTCCGTGTATTCAATCCAATCAGGATGACTTTTTCTGAGTTTGAAAATAAATCCAAAATCAATTCTGAAGTTGCTAGAATATTTCTTTTTCATTCTATCTCCTCAAGAATTTTCATTCTCAGAACTTGAGGATCCTAACATTCTATATAGGATTCAACTTCTCCCAAATCCTCCATTAACTCCTAGGGGCTACAAAATCTAAATTCATGATAGAGAGTAAATTATTCAAAATTACTCTAAGAAACTTCTTCATATGCTTCCAAAGTCAAAACCTCTTAGAAAAGAGTTTCCATCTCCCTCAGGTCCTCATAAACTCTTTATTCTCACTAAGGAAGAATTTACTTTCTACAACAATGCCAACCTAGAGGCTATTGCTGATAACCTGCCTCTTCCATATCCTCAAATGGATGACACTTTCATTCAACAAAGGATAAGGTAGATATAGTCTAAATCAGCCCCTGTATCAAAACTAAAACCCTCACCTCCACCTTCTACCAAAGCAAAAACTAGAAAACTTCCTCTTGTCCAAAAACCATCACTTTCTACTCCCTCATCTCAACCGTCCAGTTCCAAACCTAAGAGGAAGCCTAGAATTCCACCTCCCAAAGAACACAAAAAGGCCCCTCTTGAAAGTATAACCATGTACTATTAGGAATACACTACAAGGCTGAATGACAACACTAGAAAATATCTTAAAATGACTTCATCCAGTCATTCTTGAACTTCTAGACCCAGAATTTCAAAATTGTATTTACTTCATCTATGTTTCATCATTTGGAACAACTGCATATACTCATGAACCCGCCACTGCAATTCCAAAAAATCTCACTTTCATTCCTTCTCCTCCTCCTAAGAAAACAGCTTCTAAACTCAAGTCATCTCCCACGAAACCTTCATCCTCCACCACCACTACAAAAACTCCCACTCTCTCTTCTGATAATTCAGATTTTTTCCTCTCACATACACCAAAAAAAGGAGCAAACTACTATGCTTAAAACTCACATCTTCTTATTCTGACTTCAGTCATCTCTTATGTGCTATCTCTAAGTATTAAATGTCTTTTCTGTTGTATTGTTGAATCTCTGCTATGTGATTTTTTTTAACTTTTGCTATGTAATTTTTTATTGTACAAAGTTCTATCTCAATGATACAATTATTTCCTCTTTATTGCATTTTTTAATTATGACAAAAGGGGGAGAAAAATAAAAGAAAAAGTAAGAAAGAATATGAAGATTTCAAAGCACAAAGAGAACATACTCAAAGGGAGCTCACCCATGTTGGGGGAGCCCCACTAAGAAGCATGCTGCATATATTGCATATTCTGAATTTTTTTTTTGAAAGTTTATCACGCAAATATTTTGTCATCATCAAAAAGGGGGAGAATGATAAGTCTAAACCTTTTATTAAGCTTGATTTTGATGACGAATGAGAATAAATAACTTAGTTTTAATGATTAATAAACAAGTGAGTGAAGAATTAAGGTACTAATAAATCACTTTCTAAGTGTTGCGGTATTAGTATCAAAAATAGATTAAGGAAAGTATTAAAGGAATGCTCAAATAAAAAGATATCCAAAAGACACATGAATGCATTTTGGAACTTGTTTTTAAGTTAAGCATGAAAAGATCAAAGGTTAGGAAGAAATTAGACTTAATCAGAAGCAATCAGATGCAACTCAGAACCAAATCAGAAGCAACCCAGAACTTCTTTACAAAAAAAATGAAAATCAGAAGAACCACAAAAGAAGCACAGAAAATGATTTAGCTGTACAGAAACACGACAAAAGAAATCTAGCACTGCATAGAAGCCAGATAGAACAATGATAGAATGCACAGAAGTAAGTCAGAAGCAACATTACTAAGCACAGAAGCAAATTAGAAGCAATATTACGATACACAGAAGTAAGTCAGAAGCAACATTACTAAGAACACAAGCAAATTAGAAGCAAAATTAAGATGCATAAAAGTAAATCAAAAACAACATAATGATGCACAAAAGAAACTCAAAAATACTATTCTACTATACAAAAGCAACTCAGAAGGAAACTCAAGTGATTAGAGCTGTTTCAGAAGAATTTTCTTTAAGTAACAGAAGCAATGTAGAAGCAAAAAGCATTACGCAGAAGTAATGAAGAATATGTCAAAGTACACAAAAGCGGTGTAGAAATGCAGAATCAAGTCAAAAGAAATATTAGAGACATGATCAATTCAATATAATTTCATAAAGAGATACAGAAGTAAGGATCAAGCTTCATAAGTGAACCAGAAGATACATAGAAGTTGTTCAGAAGATACATAGATAACCATTGAAGAATAAGATAATGAATAGAAACCCTGAAGAGGAAACTACCAAAAATCTACTAACTACAGAAGTACCACAGAACCACTTCAGAAGTTCAGTTAAGGCATAAACCAAAGCACAGAAGTTCAGAGCACTCTACTCAGAATCTCTGAATTCCGACAATGCACAGAAGTCATCACCAAACCTGCCTAACTTGTTTGTAAGTGATGCCAAAGGTTACAACGGCTAAAAAATTCAAATCCTATATAAAGAGGATTAAGAAAACAACTACAATAACTAAGAGAGATTACACTAAAAATCATTGTGTTGATTAAGAGAAAAGTATTCACAGCTTTCCATTATTCAACTCCATCTGCTATGTCACTGCCAAAGCTTTCAAAATCTTTAATATTAGATCTACATCAACTTCAAAAGGAGTTTAAATCCGATCTCATTGCTTACTTTACTCTTTTAATTAAGCTTTCGCTTTTATACATATTAGCCTAAAATAAGAGGCATTGTTATTGTACACTTTACATTAGAAAACCAATGAGTTGGTTGGTAAACTCTATAAAACCAACTGTTTGTAAGAGTTTTTGGTAAACTTGAAAAACCAGTAAGTTAGTTAGTAAGCTTGAAAACCAACATGAAAAGAGTGTCTGTTGAACCTGAAAAACCAGTGAGTTGTTAGTGAGTTTGTAAAACCAACAAGTGTTACAGTGGAACCTGAGTTTAGTAAAGAAGACTTATTCAGAGAAGTGGAGTAGGAACCCAGGAAGAGCCAAACCACTATGAAAATACTGTGTATGTGTTGCAAGTCATTCTCTTTCTCATTTAAAGTACACATTGTCATTTATTGGCCAAAATTTTTAGAAGCTGAATGCGGGGGG
>JAYJMB010006971.1:0-10599 GCA_036873735.1 Pouteria campechiana
AAAAATCATGGTATTATCATGTGGATTTATGGTGTAAAGTGGAGTAACGACCCCAGGAGGGCGGGGCGTTACAATTCATAATCTCATATGCCTTATAGTGATATCGTCAAATGCACACAATGTAAGTTATTGCTTAGCTCAGACAACGACTATGTCTTGTCAACATGGGACGAGTCTTTATTTTATTCCAGGAGCGATTAGACAGGAAATAGTCCTTGTTTAACGACTTTAAAGCCCAAGATTTATTGTAATTTTGATTGACAAACTCGCTGGGTAAAATTTTTTTATTGGTTATTATGCATCCTATGCTGTGCCAATGTCATATTTCCTAGGAGTTTAAAACAAATAAATAAATAAAAACTATCACTCATCCAACGGAGTTAATCAGGGAACACAGCCATGGAAAGATTCAAACTTATATATTTTGAACCCTTGCTTCAAGATCTTGTTGCATAGCATTATCCAAGTTCATTGCCTCTATTCAACATTGGATTGAGTTTGGCTACTTGCATTTTCATAATTTGATATTTGATTACAACGCCCCACCTCCCTGGAACATTATTAGTAGTAAATTCAGAGGAAATTCTGGCAAAGTCTCTCCTGATTTACCACCGTTATCCTGTATACAACATGCTAAACCACAATAATTATATGACAAATACCTTCAAATATGCAAATATAATATAACCACCTCCAACCTTATCATTTTCTACACAAATTATATAATTGTCGCCTCCAAAACACATATCACTGCAATACCCATAGACTAATATCGGGGTATACTGTACCCTAGCTGTCAAATCATATATACCCACGTCATAAAATGACATGTTGTAAAACTAAGTAATGATATATGTCTAATATACATCCAAAATCCATCCAATAATATACATCATCAGACATCATGAAAAGGAGTAAAGCCTCTACTGGTGTCACGGCCTAGCCCCGTCACGAGACCCAATACCCTGTTGGGCTCCGTCCTTTGACTTGTCAGCTAAAAATTTAAATAAAAGGGTGAATCTGGGCAAAACTCAGTAAGCAGGTAATCGGAAAAATATGACTGTAAATAATGTAATAAATAGTGACAAGTAAAATAGTAAACAATGATGCAAACAGGCAAAACATGTAATGCCATATGCAGGATATCATAATTAGTCAGTGGCCAGGTTCATTAAAATTTTAATATTAACATCTCATTAATTATTTCATACACATACTCATAATGATATCATATACATAGTTAACCAGTCAATACTGACTCGAATACCAATACGTCATACTGCCCTTTTGTATCTGCTAATCCACGATTACCTCTTATACCAATATACTGCTCCACCATCATCCACACACTCCACAATCTTCAACACACTCCTCAACCATCCACATACTCCTCGCTGAGAGGCACACAAACCAAAATACTACCCTTTCACTCTTCAGCGCGTCAGGTCCATCCTAGTACTCCCAGCGAGAAGCCTGCCAAGCCCACATAGCCATATTGTTGTATCTAGTGGCACCTCGTCCTCATCACCTCACAAGAGTACTAATTCTCCATAAACATGCCTACACAAGCTACTCAAGCCAATCATAGCAATCAGGTCATCCAGGCCAATAGAAACACCCAGTTGCGCCGGTTGCCCACACAATTGCCCACTGGCAACCAGGCCACTCCTAGCCACATGGCAAACACAGGTTGGCCCAACGGCCATCATAAAATACATATATGAGCCACACTGGGCTTTGGGCTAATCAAGCGCCAAAACTAGAATTTACCGGCACTCTCGGGGGCGTAGAATACATACACATAATTTCTAAAATAAAATTCTTATTTACTAGTTTATAAATAATAATTAACCAAAAAATATTTTTATAGATTTCTAATAATATAAAAAATATTCAATCCAAATTTTAGGCCAAAATAATTTAAATTGATCAATTTAAAATTAAAATAGGAAAATATAAAGAAAAATGTTAGACAGAATTATACATCTCTTTTGCCCCTCAAAATTTTTATGCCAATTCCACATAATATAATAGAATTTTCATGAAAACTTCAGCTTATTGATTCAAAATGAGAAGATTAAAATAAAGCAAAATTTCAAAAAGGCGGGATGCTATCAACATCTCATTTTTAGGATATTTCATGTTCATATTTTTTTGAGGGGTCAAAAGGTGGAATTTATTTATGAAATTTGATATGATAGTATTCAGTTATATCTATTTTAACTCCATATTTTTATTTTTACAAAATAACATCACTAAATCAACCTCGAGAGGGGTACTTGGTAAGGCGTTCTATTAGTGCACTGTTCATCCGAATTCCATTATTTTCAATGCAATTTAATTCATGCTAATACAATAAATTAATTATGGTTGCATGGGGCAGATAATTCATGTTTAAAATCATGTAACTCATATACAAAAAATTTAGATTACAAGTGCCCAAATTGTAATCATTCAAAGAAATCAAATTAAGCTTAAAATAACTTAAAACAACTACCTGCTTACCTTAATTAATTGAGAAATTTGCACAGCCCTCATACTCCAATTTCCACGCTCTAATGAAGCCTTAGTTCCCTATTAAAATTTTTAGCAAACCTTCTTAAATTAGGGTTTGAAATTCATTGAAGATAAATCAACTTTTGCATAATATTCTGTCATAAACATCATCACCATTTAAATTAAATTAAGCACTTGCCTTAATCTTTAAATTCCTTTAGTTGGTCCCACTGATTAGCAATATTTTACCATGTTTGGGTAACTACCACTTCTTGATCTCAAGAGAAAATACATTCTATAGCCCACTAATTACTTGAATCAACATTTGTTATTGATCACTTAAGCAAAATTGCCTAAAATTGAAAATTGGTATGATGGGGAAAGAGGGTTTATGTTGGCTAGTATGGACAGGGAGATGAGAACGATGGAAATGGGATGGGCATTGAAAAAATATACTTTTTATATTATTTTTTATTTTGGTAGTCTATACTCCACCCACTTCCATGCACATTCACTCTCTTGAATTTTCAAAATGCAATCAAATTATCATTCTTTACACATATGAGTCATCCATTTGATATATCATATGCTTAAATCAATTTTTCATCTATCATTTTCATAATTTTATTATTTATTTTTCAATTAAATTGGATTAAATTGAATTTTTTAGAAATTATTGGCAAATCAGTTTTTCGGCTTAATATGGATATTTCATCCATTTTTATAATTTTTCAATAATAAAATTCCTCAAAAATTGAATTTTATAGTATGCTGCACTGGAAAAATTACCGAAACTTTACAATAGTGAAAATTTACATTTTTGAAATTTCCAGGGCCTTACATTCCACCTCCCTTATAAAAGGTTTTGCCCTTGAAACTTAGATGATTAAATGAGGATACTTAGACCACATTATATCTTCAAGCTCCCATATAGCCTCGTCTTCCAAGTGACGACTCCATTATACTTTGAGTAGGGAAACAATTTTGTTTCTTAAGTGCTTCTCTCTCTTGTCTAAGATAAGGACTTGTTGCTCAATATATTGTAGATTTACACTCAACTATACCTCATCTGGTGCCAAAATATGAGAAGGATCTGATTCATATCTCCATAGTGATGACACATGAGACACATCATGGATTCCGCTCAATGAAGGTGGTAATGCAATTCGATAAGCCACCTTACCAATCCGTTCCAATATCTCATATGACTTGACATATCTAGGTCTTAGCTTGCCCTTGGTGCCAAATCACACCACACCTCTCATAGGTGACACTTTAAGAAAGACTCAATCTTCCAGTTGAAACTTTAAGTCCCGCCAACGTGTATCTACATAACTCTTCTGGCTAAACTGGGCAACTCAAATCTTCTCCTTGATCTGGGCTACTTTTCACTTGTATCTGCAATCATTTGTGGCCCTACAATAGCAATCTCCCCCACTTCTGACCAGTATAAGGGTGTTCAATACTTACGTCTATACAATGCCTCACAAGGAGATATGCCAATGCTGGAGTGATAGCTATTATTGCAGGCAAACTCCACCAAAGTAAGATACTAGCTCCAAGATTTGCCCCATTCGAGGACACAAGCTCTCAACATATTCTATCTATTGGTTCACCCTCTTAGTTTGCCCATCAGTCTGGGGGTGATATGTACTGCTGAAATCCAGACGTGTACCCATAGCCTTATGCAGAGCTATTCAGAACTTAGATGTAAACACTGATTCATGGTCAAAAATAATGACAGAAATAATGACCTTAGGCACACCATGTAGTCTCACTATCTGCTTCTGATAAATCCATGGATATTTCTCAGCAGTTTAAGTAGTGTGAACGGGAATAAAATGGGCTACCTTAGTCAACCTGTCCACTATAACCTAGATACTGTCATAACCGGTTGCAGTCATGGGAAGACCTATAATAAAATCCATAGTGATATCTGTCCACTTCCACTCTGGGATGTTAATTGGCTGTAATAACCCACTAGGCCTCTAGTGTTCAGCCTTTACCTTTTGGCATATTAGATACCTTGCCACATACTGAGCCACATCATTTTTCATGCCATGCCACCAATACTATGACCTCAGGTCATAATACATTTTGGTACTACTTGGGTGGATGGTATAAGGTAAATAGTATGCCTCCTCTACCACTTCTATATTATGGCAGAACCTCTAGGTAATGCAAGCCAATTTTGGTATCTTAGGATGCTATCAGTACCAGTAATATAATTAAGTAGTCCACAACTCTGAGCTCCTTCTCTCAGTTTCTGAAATTTCTCATCTACAGTCTCCATCTGGGCAGTCCAAATCTCATCTAGCAAAGTAGGCTGAATAGATAACTGACATAACTGTGCCACTAGCCCTCTCATTGCCATATACAACTCCATTTGCCTCATCTCTTCAAATAGCTCATTCCTTTGTGTGAGCATACATGCCATGCTGTTGCCCGATTTTCTGGTTAGTGCATCTACTATGATAATGGATATTTAAATCATAATCTTCTAGCAGCTCAAGCCATCGCCTCTATCTCATATTTAACTCTTTCTGAGTGAAAATGCACTTCGAGCTTTTATGATCTATGTATATGTCACACTTTTCACCATAGAGATAATGTCTCCATATCTTTAAGGCAAATATCACAACTGCCAACTCCAGATCATGGGTGGGGTAGCTACGCTCTTGACGCTTCAATTGGCGTGATGCATAAGCAATAATATTTCCATGCTACATCAATATGCACCCTAATCCATGTTTAGATGCATCACTATATACTAAAATCCACCCCGTCCCATTGGAACTTTCAGAATGCTGCCTCACATTGATCATTCCATTTGAACTGCACTCCCTTACGAGTCAACTATGTAAGAGGTAAGACTATAGTAGAGAACCTCTTAACAAATTGGCACTAATAACCCGCCAATCCCAGAAAACTGCGAACTTCTGTCACTCTAGTAGGTCGGGGCTAGTTTACCACAGCTTCGATCTTATGTGGATCTACAAAAATACCAGCTCCTGATATAATATGTCCCAAAAATATTACACTATTCATCCAAAAGTCGCATTTCTTCAACTTGCTATACAGCTTTTCTTCTCTCAAATGCTGCAATGCCAATCCCAAGTGAGTTTCATGCTTCTCTTTGCTTTTGGAATAAATTAGAATGTCATCGATAAATATAATCACCAAGTGATCTAAATATGGCATGAACACCTTATTCATAAGATCCATGAAAATTGCTAGAGCATTAGTCAACCCAAATGGCATTACTAAGAACTCACAGTGTCCATATTGGATTCTAAATGCAGTCTTCGCCACATATGTTGGCCTAACCCACATCTGATGATAGCTCGACTGAAGATCGATCATTGAGAACATGATAGCCCCTTACAACTAATCAAGCAAATCATTTATACAAGAAAATGGATACATATTCTTGATCGTCACCTTATTGAGCTCTTGGTAGGCAATGCATAGGCGCAGACTACCGTCCTTCTTCTTGATAAACAGGATGGGAGCACCCCAAGGTGACACACTAGGGTAGATAAATCCCTTATCCATCAACTCTTATAACTGCACCTTCAATTCTACTAGTTCCACTATGCCATTCTATATGGTGCTCTGGATACAAGCTCTACCCCAGGTTGGAGGTTAATACGGAACTCGACCTCCCGCTCATGAGGTAATCTAGATAGCTCTCCTAGAAACACATCGGGAAAATCTTTCACAACTGGGATACCCTCTACTGATTTGTGCTTAAAGTGCATGTCTACTGCAGAAATTAAATAAGATTCATGTCCCTTCTGCATTAAACTAAGAGCTCTAATAGCAAAAATCAACTTGGAGCTTCTCTTGTAGATGAACTCTGAAAAGTGATATTTATCTTATCAAGAGTCTTCAAGATCACCTGTTTGTCTTGCAATCTATCTTGGCTTCATGCTTAGCCGGCCAATCCATCCCTAATATAATATATAATCCTTCCATGTTTAATACTATCAAATCAGCATAGATCTGCTTTCAATTATAAAGGGAATGTCATAACATTTTTTTTTGAGGCCATATTAACTACCTTTAGCGATGTGGAGACCTTTACCAATTTATGCATGGGATGTATAGACAAGCAAGCTTTATGAACAAATGCAACGGATACAAAAGACTGGGAAGCACGGGGATCAAATAAGACCTATGTCATATAGTTGCAGACGAGGAGATTACCTATAACCACATGAACCATTGCCTGTGCCTCTTATACTGTGGTAGCCTGTACAACTGCCATAGTTTGGGGTCTTTGCTCTAAAAACTGCCGCCCTGGAGGTACATACATCCCATGATCTTGGCCTCTCATTTGTGAGCCACCACACTCAAGCTGGGGAGGTGGTCTAGAAGCAACACTCTCACTCTTCTCCTAAAGAGTGGGTCAATGTAGTCTAATGCGGCCTAGCTCACCACATTGATAGAAAACAATTGGTTTTCTCTGCTCTGCTCCTTGTGGCTGGTTGGCTGTCTAGCTCTGCTCCCTAGATTGAGTAGGGGTCTACCTACTAGGCTTCCTTCCAAACTCTCTCTTCAAAGCAAGACAATGCAACCAGATATGTCCGGGCTAACCATAATGATGACATGTCCTCTCAGAGGTGACTCCACTACTTTGCTCAATTTAGAGCTTCTTTCTCTACCCCGAATCACTAGTCTTAGCACATCGCCTCTCTTGGAATTTCTAGAGCTCTTCTTCTTCCCTCTCTGCTATTCTGGCCCATTCCAAGATATCCTCATATCTAGTCAACATAAAGAGGGCCATGTTATGCCTGATGCTCCATCGTAGACCCTCCTGAAATTTTTGGACTGTTCATCATACTCTGTCACAGGTCTCCTCCCCTGTACTGGTGTCATGAACTCTATCATCTGCTTTGCTCTCTCACTGGCAGCTACATAATGGTGGAAGAGCCTATCTCTAAACTTTCCCATGTCAGACCAGCTCTTGCAACTAGCAAGGTCACCCTCTCCGTCTTCCACCAGCGTTCAGCCTCGCCCTCTAGCTGATAGACAGCATACAACACCTTATGCTCCTCTAGACACTGCATATAAGTGAACACCTTCTCCATCCTGGAGATCCAGTCGTCCACGATCCTATAATCACTCTGGCCTCTAAATACTAGTGGCTTCACATTATGGAACGCCTTCATGTTTAGCCCCAAACCTGGGTGCATCTATGAAGTCTGGCCCACTTCCACTATTGACTCTGGCACACCGGTCGACCTCCCAGCAGGTCCAACAATATGAGTAGGCCCATCTGCCGGTCTCCGCTGAGCCTGTATGAAGTCCTGCACTGTTTGTGTGATGTTGGCTACCATTGCCATCATGACAACAAACTCTGGTTCGGCTCTTGGTACTTACCATCGGCCCCTACCGGCTCCTGTATGGTCTCTAGCTATCGCCTCACCTCAGGCTCTAGAAAAACCTCTTCTTCCACCTCATTAGAGGTTGGCCTCGAGCCATTGGCTCTAGTTGGCTAGCTCTGCTCTCTCTGATCATCTCTAATCACTACACCTATGTATCGGGATTGAGTGGTTCGCTGTGGTGGCTCCTCCTCCACAATGTGCGCTTTGCCCTTGTCCACCTGTCTATTGGGTGCCATTACTACACAATATCACATTCTAAGGTCATATATCTATATAATATTACATTTCTAAGTCATAAACTTGCATAATCATACTTGCTCAAGTTCAATGACTCAAACTGAAAGGTTCATGGTTACAAGCTAAACTAACGCTCCCCCATGTTTCTAAAATATATTAATGCAACCTAAGCATGTCATTACTTAATAATTTGATAGTCATACTTCACACTTATACCACCTTGGGTTCATTAGTCTCTGATACCACCTGTAATGCCCCTCCTCCCTGGAGCATTACTAGTGGTAAATTCTGAGGAAATTCCGGTAGAGTCCCCCCTGATTTACCACTATTATTTTGTATACAACATGCTAAATCACAATAATTATACAACAAATACCCTCAAATATGCAAATATAATATTGCCACCTCCAGGCCCTATCATTTTCTACACAAATTATATAACTACCACATTTAGAACACACATCACCATAACACCCACAAACCAAGATTGGGGTACACTGTACCCTATCTGTCAAATCATATATACCCACGCCATAAAATGACATGCTATAAAACTAAGTAATGATACATATCTAATATGCATCCAAAATTCATCAAATAATATACATCATCATACATCATGAAAAGGAGTAAAGCCTCTACTGGTGTCACGGCCTAGCCCCGTTACGAGACTCAATACCCTGTTGGGCTCCATCCTCTGACCTGTCAGCTAAAAATTTAAATACAAGGATAAGTCTCGGCATAACTCATTAAGTAGGTAAGAGAAAAAATATGATTGTAAATAAATGGAATAAACAGCAGTAAGTAGAATAGTAAACAATGATGCAAACAAGCAAAACACGTCATGCCATATGCAGGATGTCCTAGTCACTCAGTGGCCAGGTTCATTAAGATTTTAATGTTAACATCTCATTAATTACTTCATACACATACTCATAATGATATTGTATACATAGTTAACCAGTCAATACCAGCTCGAATACCAATATGTCATACTACCCTTTTGTATCTGTCAATCCACAATTACCTCTTATACCAGTATTCTGCTCCACCATCATCCACACACCCCTCAACCATCAACACACTCCTCCCCGAGAGGCACACAAACCAGAATACTACCCTTTCACTCTTCAGCGCTTTAGGTCCAACCTAGACTCCCAGCTAGAAGCCTGCCATGCCACAACCATATTGTTGTATCCAGTGGCACCTCGCCCTCATCACCTCATAGGAGTACCAATTCTCCATAAATATGCCTACACAAGCTACTCAGGCCAATCATAGCAATCAGGCCATCTAGGCCAATAAAAATGTTCAGCCGCACTGGTTGCCCACACAACTGCCCACTGGCCAACCAGATCACTCCTCGTCACATGGTAGACAGAGATTGGCCCAATGACCATCATAAAATACATATATGAGCCACGCTGGGCTCTACGCTTATCAAGCACCAAAACTAAAATTTATCGGCACTCCCGAGGGTGTAGAATACATATACATAATTTATAAAATAAAATTCTTATTTACTAGTTTATAAATATATAATTGACCAAAAATTTTTTTTGTAAATTTTCAATAATATCAAAAATATCTTATCCAAATTTCAGTTCCAAATAATGTAAATTGATGAATTTAAAATTAAAATATGAAAATATAAAGAAAAATGTTAGATAGAATTATACATCTTTTTTTCCCCTCAAACATTTTACATCAATTTCACATGAATTCAAAATGAGAAAATTAAAAATAAAGCAAATTTTCAAAAGGGTGGGACACTATCAGCATCTCATTTTTAGGGTATTTCATGTTCATATTTTTTTGAGGAGTCAAAAGGTAGAATTTATCAATGAAATTTGATATAATAGTATTTAGTTATATCTATTTTAATTTTATATTTTTATTTTTGCAAAATAACATCACTAAATTGGATTTTAATCAACCTCAAGAGGGGTACTTGGTAAGGCGTTCTGTCAATGCACTGTTCATCCGAATTTCATTGTTTTCAATGCAATTTAATTCATGCTAATATAATAAATTAATTATGGTTGCATGGGGCAAATAATTCATATTTAAAATCATGTAACTCATATGCAAAAAATTTAGATTACAAGTGCCCAAATTGTAATCATTCAAAGAAATCAAATTGAGCTTAAAATAACTTAAAACAACTACCTGTTTATCTTAATTAATTGAGCACTTTGCAAAGCCCTCACACTTTAATTTTCACTCGCTAACGAAGCCCTAATTCCCTATTAAAATTTTTAGCAAACCTCCTTGAATTAGGGTTTGAAATTTATAGAAGATAAATTAAGTTTCGTATAATATTCTTTCATAAACATCATCACCATTTAAATTAGATTAAGCATTTACCTTAATCTTTAAATTTCTTTGGTGGGTCCCATTGATCAGCAATATTTCACCATGTTTGGGTGACTACCACTTCTTGATCTCAAGAGAAAATACATCCTATAGCCCACTA
>JAYJMB010006972.1:0-10597 GCA_036873735.1 Pouteria campechiana
ACCACCAGAACGACATCAGCAGCGCACTAACAAGTGTTAATGGGAAGCCGCTCTCTGATTCAGCAAATGCTGAAATTCCTCCATGATCATTTGAAGGAGTGAGTGAGAAGTCTCAAAACAAAGACTCCGAGGAGGACAAAATGAAGCCAGCCGACTAAAACCAGTGCAGCATTCTGAGCTTGGTCCGTAGCGCAAGAAAATGAAGTCAGTTAAGTAGCCTGCTGGCATCTCCATACAATCAACGGCTTTTGTGTATTCCAGTCATTGCACTGATGTCTACCGCCTCGTCAGAGATCCTAACTGAGTTTTGATTGTGTGCCACTGCTTTTCTTTCCGTTATATTGCTTTGGGTTTTCAGAAGAATGTCTCAAGAAATACACCTAGATTTTGCCACTCCTAAAGCTGAGCTGAAATAATTGACTAGTTAGGATTATTTTTTATTTCAACGCTTTAAATTAGGTAAAAAAACTATAAAATGACTTCAATTCAAGAGGACGTGGATATTATATAAAATTAAAATAGACATTAAATAATAATTAAAAATATTTATAATGACAAGAAAATTAAAAATGTTGTGGTAGTTATATAAGTACTTGTGTGTTAGGTTACTACTCCATGCATGAGGTAGACTAATATATATATATATATATATATATATATATATATATATAGAGTGAGAGAGATTGGTTGTTTACTAAATAGGAATTTGTAAAATTAATATATATGTCTAAATTTTTTATTATATTAACGCTTTGAATGATTATAAATATATACATAAACTGTGAATGATCTTTTATTTTCATACCAAGCCTTTTACAAAAATCACATTTATTCATTGTATATATAAATTAAATTAATTGAGAAATAATGACATGATTTTAACCATTAATATTTGCAAAACTTATCTCAGGGCTCTATTATTTATCTTTCTAATTAAATATATAAATTAATTATTAACCATATATATGTTTATATTTTAAGAAAATAGGATAATTAATATCACACTCATGTGGGCCCAGCATTATTTGCAAATGTAAATGAAAGATGACTCTTATTTTCTTTATCAATATATTCATTTTAAAAGTAAGGAAAAAAGTAATTTAGATTTTATGGGAAAAATTAATAAGATAAGCAATAAAGTAATTTGGATTTTATGAGAAAAACTTGTAAAGTCCAAAACGCATTTATGTGATGGTATTTAATTCTTAAAGTAATTTTACACCAGTAGTGTGTTTGGTAATAAAGTAAAAATATAGGTTAATTATAAATAGTTAAACGTCACTTCAATTTAGAAAAGAGAAAAAAAATATTTTTATATTTTTTCTTTCTCAACGAGACTTTTTTCCTTGGGAGAGGACACAGACATTTTTTTTTTTCCATTTGAAACATGTGAAGCTGCTATGTTTTTTTCTATTGGAAACACATCAAGGTGCTATGTCATGGAAACCATCCCCTTATACATACAAATAACTTTTAATTATTTTTATCACATCTCATCTTTGGAATAAGGGACATGGCATTAATTAATGGCAACACGTGGATTCCATCTCTTTCATTCAACAATTTTCACCAACAATTCAATGGAACCGATGGTTTGTCAAACCATCATTCTGCACTCATTTCCCCAATCTCCGCATATTTTTAGCTTGTATTATAACTTATATTTTCACCATTACTTTTATTGTCTAATAGGAATGTATATATATTCTACTATTATCCATTTTTATCTTTACTCTTATGAACACCACATCCTGTTAGCAATTCCCAAAACTTGCCGTTTATTGTTTTTGAGGGTAGAGAAAGTAAAATAAAAGTTTCATATCATTCGTGTTGCTTTAAAAAATATTTGCAACGGCATGTATTTTTAGGGAAATTGTATGTTTATGAAATTTAATATGCAATTTTTAAACTTACAAGAACGAATATACAAATTCATAAAATCTACGGAAAGAATATGCAAATAATCCCATTAAAATTTGGGTGAAATAAATGAAGTATCTACACATAGAACCTTGAACTTTGGAGTGTGTATGCACACCAAACAAAAAACAAAATATCATCAAATTAAATATTGTAAGGAAGTTTGAATGCACGTTGAAATGCTGATCTTTATCGCCAATCACAATTGATTTTATTACCTCATGGAACACATCTAGTGACAATATTTTATCTTTGGAATCACATGCATGCACGTCCATTTTATCTCTTTGGTTTCTCGAGTTTTTCACGTGGAAGGAAGGAAGCGCATCTATTTAAGTCTGCTCGTCCAAGCCAAGCTCCTCACTCGATTCATTGGAATCCCAAGTGAATTGAATTGAAGCCATGGCCTCTCAAACCGTCATTCTCGCCTCCTCCTTCACTCCCAAACTTGCCGCCTTTAATTCTCCTACTCCTACTCTTCTTACTCTTCCTCGTCGTACTTTCAGCTGCTCTTCTTCTCTCCCAACGCCCTGCCTCAAAGCAAGCTACCGGGGGGTCAGTGTTTTGCGCACATCTCATTTCAAGTGCTACGCCTCCCCTAAAGATGGAGCGGCTGTCCTTTCCGGTGAGTCTCTCTCTCTCTCTCTCTCTCTCTCTCTCTCTCTCTCTCTCTCTCTCTCTCTCTCTCTCTCTCTCTCTCTCTCTCTCGCTCGCTCGCTCGCTAAAATAAAACCACATTATTCAAATGAAATGGGCTAAATCTCTTACATATATACCTGGATGATGCATGCAGGTGATGAAACCAGGAAACAAATACTGGGTGGGTGGGTGGATATCCTAGACGTGGAACACAACGAACATGTCCAGCCGCTGGGCAAGTTTGCCGTGGAAGAACACAACAAGACGGCGGGTACTGACGTTAAATTCATCCGCGTCGTGGAAGCTGAAACCCAGGTGGTGGCCGGAGTCAATTACAGGCTCTGGATAGAAGGGGAAGTAGGCAAGGTTGACAAGGTGTTCAAGGCCCTCGTCTTCGTTGGCCTCCCGGTTTACCCCAAGGACTTGAAGTCTTTTGCCCCAGTTGAGTGGGTAAAATAATGCTATGTATATGTTGTGTGCTACTGTTGATGCTCCCCATATATGGATGGTTTGTGGGGGTACGTCGTTTATCAAGTTTATCAAGAGTGTTGGTGTGATACCCCATGTGTGGTAGTAGCGTAATATTGTAATAAGTTGGAGGGATCAATGGAAACGAGGATTTTACTTCTTCTTTAATTTCAAGGTAAAATGAGTGGAAAAGATGGAAAGAAAAAAAAATGAAATTTTTTATTATCGGATGGTTGTATTAAACTAAAACTTGACGATAGGATATATTATTGGTTTAAAGACGATAGCGTGTATAAATGTCCACAGTCACCTTATATGCGGACATAATGAAATCATGAAAAAAGAGAAAGAAAATTGGAAGTTGCGGGGCGAAATGTACCAACTACAAGAAAATTAGAATTATAGTGGTAGTTATATAAGTACTATTGCCATGTGTTAGGTTACTAATATAGAGAAATATATATATATATAGAGAGAGAGAGAGTCTTTTATAACTAATGCCCTCTTGATCTTATTCTGACTACGGAGCGGCTACGCTCGACGCACCAGCATCGTATCTCAGTTTACAAGTGGGGTATGGTGGTCATTTCGTGGCTAAGTTCGTACGTTGTAGTAGGTGGGAAATGAGTGGGTGGTCTAGGATACACTTGGAGCATACACTCCAAATGGTATTTGAGCACTGTTCATGCAAGCTTAGAAAATCTGATACGTTGAGAAGTTGCGTTATGTATCTGACATCATGGTCATGCAACTGAATTGAAGGAAAAAGTGTCCTGAAATTGATATTTTCACACAATGCACAACATCGGTTAAAAATATGGTTTTAAATTAGGTAAAATGATTTCAATTCATGAGGACGCAAATTTATACAGAACGTGGCTCTCTCGAAAATATTATTTATATTTGTCATGCTAAAAATATCCAAAATAAGAAGTTAGTTACTAGTAATCTTTTCCTTATTTTAATCTAACTACATAGCTCTACTTCTCTGCTTTTTGTTTCTTTAATCTCAAAAGAAATAAGAACGGACGATTGATTACTTTCTATATTTGATAATGTGTGGATTTCTTACTCCTCTTTTGTAGTAAGTGTATTTTTCTTCTTTTTAAGAATCACAAATTCCTATTAAGAAAAAATAAATGCCCTAAAAGTATTTGAACCCATAAATACACTATGAAGGAAAAAAAACTAGAGGGGAGAAGAAAGACTCTTTGTGGACCCATTATTCTTTAGTGCAAGGTTTTGACTGGATTATGTTATGTTCTGTAGTACAATGGAATGATTTAAATGTAATATAAGCATAAACATAATCAATAAGTAATTCCAACTATCAACGTGACAAATCCAATTTTAATTTTTTTTATATATAAAGCAATCTAATCATTTTTAAAACATATATTCCATATGATTGGATTTAGCTGTAATATAATATAATCCATGTGTAGATTGTATGAAGTTTATTGTAGTGTATGAATTTGGTTGCGATGTAAGCCATATTGCCTGTTTGGCTGCATGTTTCAAGTGGCTGAAAGTGTGTTTGGATAAGCAAAAGCATTTAGGCTTAAAAATTGATGTGTTTGGTTGGAATGTATCGTGCTTTTTGAAACTGTAAAAGCTGATTTTTAGCATTTACATTGCAGCTCCGATTCAAAGCTTTTTTCTCACCACTAAAAATAAGCTTTTTATTAAACAAGCTTAATAAATAGCTTAAATTTCATCGCCAGGCCAAACAAACCCATAGACTATTGTATAATCCTCAGGTTGCCTCCCCATTATATGCTTGGTCAAATGCAGCATTCGCATTGAGGTATACTTTGATCCTGTCTCATCTTGATCTTTATTTCTGGCCAGGAAAGAAAATAATACATCAAAATTTAAAAAATGTTTCATCACATAGCATTCAGCCTTAGAAGCACATAATACATAATTTTTTTAAAAGAATGGTTTGAAATGTATTGACACGATTTAAGAATGGTTTGGAGGTATACTTTGAAATGTTTTGAAAGTTTTTTAAATTTTCTTGAAAATGATTAAGAATGTGTTGAATGTTACCAACATTACCACCCATGATGGGCAACAACATTGCCATGAGAAACAATGTTTGGGAGATGCCGTATCACATCCGTTCGACGTACCTCTTCCCCATTTATAGGGAACGTAGATGGGTTGAGAAAGAGAGTAGAAACGAAAGTCTTAGATAGATCTAAGTGATTTGGATTTTGGAATAGAGGCATTTTCCATTGTGTGATTTGTTTCAGACTCGTTGAAAGCTACTGGTGTGCGGATCAGAGTTTAAGGAAGATAGGTGATTTAAAGAGGTATGCTTTCGTTGCAATACTCTTTTATTTGATTACCAACAGTGATATCAAAGCCATTAGATATCTTCCTTGGCTCGAGAGGAAGGAGTAGATATATATATTTTTCCATTTTAATAATTAAATATGTGAAATTTATGAACTTTTTAATAATAAAAATTTTTTGATCTACTATTTCTAGTCGATCCATTAGTACCACGATGTAGTGCTCTCCGAGATAATCCTAATGATATATTATATACAAAATTCGGACTTAAAATGACTTTTGTAGAAACTTTTAAAAAAGTTTCTTCAATAAATTTTGCAAAATGACCTAGGGTTAAATTGTAAATATTATAAAAGATTGGGGTCTTTTTATAATTTTAAAAAATTCAGAGGTATTTATGCAAATTTTTATAGTCAGGGTGTTTTTATAAAGTTTTGAAAGCTAGGGACATTTTTATAATTTTACAAGTTAAAGCCAGTGGATCGGATGGGCCAGTGAGCCCCTTCCCTTTGTCCAGTGGGCATAGCCTATTTAGGCCCAGGCAGAGCCATGCTAGGTCGAGTCAATAGACCAGGCCCTTGTGGGGACCAATTGAATCAAGCCTAGGCTGAGCTCACAAACCAGGCCCACGCGGGGCCCAATCAGAGTGGGCTGGCGGCAGCTGTTGGTGGTTGCTAGAGGCGATGACTGGCGGCCAAATTTTTTGGTGGACCAAAAAATCACCCAAATAATCATTTTTAGGGTTTTTTTTAACCTTTTTAATCCATCTGTGGGTTCAGATTTTACAAATAAGATATCTAAATATGATTTTTTATTTTTATAATGATTAATCATGAATTTATATGCATTTTTTTACTTTATGATAATGATGACTTATACTTATGCATGTTTTTGGTGAGTGAGAGTATGTTGGGAGGATTATGGGGATTCTCATGCACTTATTTAATAAGTTAGTAGGAGTTCATTTTAAAATTTTTTCACTTTACCTATTTGATTTACATGCTTGATTCATATAATTAGATTCTTGGGTTGCTTAAATTTGCACATATTCATATATTAATTTTACTAAAATAGATGTATATAAATTGATGATTGTATCCATGATATGCTTTCTTGTTTTACATATTTTATAAAATTATTATTAATTTATGCAATGATGTAGCAAAATATGTTTTATAGTATGAATAAGTGTTGAAAAGAACAATTGATGTCTCATAGGTTACTTGAATCAAACTATACCCATGGAAACTAAGACTCTTTGGGCCGATCTTAGTCAGATAGACAAAATAGATGGGGAAAACTATGAAATTTGGAAACTCGAAAATGAATACATGCTAGAAGAATAGGAAATTAGTGATGTCCTAAAAGTAACTTTGGAGGATTCTCAAAGGGATGCTACTATAGCTTAAGGAGATGCTACTCTAGCACAAGGTGGTGCTACTCCAGAATAGTTGAAGGCATATTCTGAATGGTAAAAAAAAAAATTCTCGTGTTCGCATTACGATGCTTAGCAGCATGAGGAATGATCTTATGTTTGCTTTCATTGGAATTACTTCTACCAAAGTTCTATGGGAGACTCTAAAAAATAAATATGACAGTAGTTCAAGGGCTCAATTGAGAAGGCTCATCTTGCGATTCAAGAATTATAAGATGAACCCTGAACATACTATAAGGTAACACATATTAGAGATGTACAATATGATTCTTCAACTACAAACTGCTAGCCATGTACTTTCAAATGAACAATAAGGTGCTGTTATGATTTAGTCTCTTCTAGATTCGTGGGAGTATGTGAAGGTGAATATGACTCACCATGATAATATAAGGACTTTCGATGATATTGCGCACCATCTATAGCTGGAGGATGATCGTTTGGTTATGGCCAAGCCCTCCTCTTAGGCACTGGTGGTGAAGTTTGGTTCTACACCCCAAAATAATGGTTTTAAGTGTTAAAGGAACTAGAAATTGAAAGGGAAACAGGTCGAACAAGGAAATCAAGGCAAGGGCATCTAGCAAAATGAGAAAAGCGTGGAAATAAGAAGAAGGACATTAGCAAGTTGAAATATTTTAACTATGGTCAATAGGGACACTTTGCTCGTGATTGCACTAAGGCAAAAAAGGTCACTCTTAGTCCACAATCTCTCTCTTATGTGTATGTTTCTAGCTCAGTCATGCTAATAGAATCTCATTTATTATAGATTGTAGACTTAGGAGTAATAGACGATGTAGCTCGAGACCATGCAGCATTTATAGAATACCATTGAATATCTGCAAAATCTCGGTAGAGATCTGTGGGAAACAATTCCAAAGTAGAAGTACTGAGATTGGAAAGTGCAAGTTGAACTTGTTGGGATTATATTATATATGATTTTGATGATAACAAAACTTGTATTAAATTTAGAAACCGGTATGCTTAAATCTCTAACAATCATATATATGGATACGAATTAATAAACATTAATGATTAATTAAATAAGCATACAACTTTCATCTTATGGTGCGCATATCATTAATTAATCTGTACTGCATAAATTTGCTAAATCATATTAAGCACCATAATTACTTAAGTTTTCATATTATGCATTTAATAGAGATGTATATTATCCTTACTTTATAATATATTATAATCACATAAGGATAAAATACATTCTAATATTATATATGAAAGCTAACAACATAGCAAGTGTAGAAATGTTCAAGTGCAGAATAATAATCATCTTCAACAACTACCGCAACTATCTGCTACGTTCCAAAGGAGCTAAATTGATAAAAATCGTGGAAGAAGAAGAAGAAGAAAGCAGAAGAGAAGCAACAAGAAAGGTTGCCTTATTACAGTTGAAGCTTCCACGAACAAAAACAACAGGAGACAAACAAAGCTTCGAAGATGTGCTACAATGTGCTTGGATTGTCTGTTAGCCTCAACGAGAAAATATCAATAGACAAATGAAAAACAAGAAGTTAAAGAAGAAGCCATGATCAAAGAGCTTATGTTGCGTTCAAGATATTCAGACTACTTATATCTGATTAGTCTATCTAAGATCAAGCACAAGGATGAAGAAACAACTCAGCGACTTGGCATACTAATGAAGAAAGATAAAGAAGTAGCCACCCAGACGACCAGGCACAAGAAAAGAGACTTTGTCTGATCAACAAAGTTAATGAAAGAATTCGTCTAAGGATAAGAAGGCTTGATACAAGGGAAAGCAACTTCAGTTGAGCCAAGATAGACAAATCAAGATTGAAAAATCAAGGAAGTTGCTAGAATGAACCCCTTCTGTTGCTCGAAGTGTGCTGAAAGGCTAAAGAATTCCGCCTCATCTCCGGATCAAAAAGTCGTCTGTTACAACAGACAAAGTTCAGCTAAAGCAAAAGATGAAGTAATTGCTGCACAGTGAGCATAGACGAAGTTGAATAGACAAAGATCTACTTGGATCAAAATGGGCTATAACAGATAATGGAACAATCATCTACAACTTATAACAGACAAATGCGACGTGTAAAGTATTCTATCCAAGACAAAGCGGAACACTCTTCGTCTATTGCTTACACCAGATGAACGCTACACTTCATCTATTCAAGCAAGTTGAGGTAAGCTTCATCTGACACTTTCAATAGACAACACGGAACAAAAGAAGAAAATCACACTTCATCTGTTAGTGCAAGACTGAGCAAACTTCGTCTGTCACTTCCAACAAATGACGAAAAATAAAGAAAGCATATCTTACTTCATCTATTCATATTAAGGGAACTATTTGTCAATCGATCAACTCATCTTCATCAACAATATTTAAAGTTAGTCTATTATCTTAAACAGATAAAGCATATACATGAAGGATCAATCAACATATAATCTTTTGGAGGAATTGTGGCAAATAAGGAAGTGTTTGTTTATCAATTAGTGTGACTTCTCTGCGTCAAAGTTCGTCTGATGCTTAATAGACAAATCATTCTCATATAAGTTCATCTAATAGACAAACCTTGGAACAAATTGTCTACAAATTATGGTAGAAAAATGTAGACAAAGAGAGGGCGTGATGTGTCAAAGGAGAATCAGTTTATGTGGGTAGCACACAAATGACATCCGTATTCGAGCCGTCATTGTGTAGACTTACACCAATCACTGATGAGCTTATAATTTATAATTTTGGCAAATATATAAGCATAAAAATTATATTCCTTAAAATTATCTAAGTAAAAAAAATAATCACTTGGTTCAGAGTTAATATGAGGAAGTTATGGCCAAAATACTACAGCTATCTCCAGAGAATTTTCTGAACGTAATGTGCGGTAATAGGTGTCACTTTATGGAAGTTTTTGTCATATTTAGAGGATGATTCAGAGAAAGTTTCCAACATAAAAGTTTTATATCATGAAATTATATTAACATGAATTAAGATTCACATGATTTGAATATCATATGAGAAAGATATGATAAAAATACAAAAACTTCTCCTGGTGGATAAACTCTATGTGCGAAAATAATATATTTTTAGCAATTGCATATGTATGCTCAAGATAACTCTGGAAATCCATGAGGAGGTGCAAGAGAACCCTAAATTGGGTTATTTAAAAGGTATTTTAATAGAGAAATAAGGGACTTGGAGAGGAGAAATGAAGCAACAACTCAGAGACGTTAAAGCAAGCTTTTGGCTAAGATCTTCCTCTCTCTCTCTCTCTCTCTCTCTCTCTCTCTTTTCTTTTCTATTCTTTAAATTTTCATCATGGCCCTACATGGGTGAACTTTTATTGTTAGTATAAGGAGATAGAAGCCATAGAATCAACATACTGTGAGATCTAATTTGATTTAATTATTCAATTTATATTTTGAGTATTGAATGTTCTTCTATGTTCATGATTATGATTGTTATGCTTAATTGCTAGAAGGCCTAGTAGTTTACTATTCATTATAATCTATTACTAGATTAGATATCAAATCCCTAATCGTTTGATCCCTCTAATCTATGAAGCAACTAGGGTTTAATAATTTACTGTTGTTGTAGTTATTAAATTTTAGGAAGAATATTTGACTAAATTAATTTCAATTGCATGTGCTTGTATTGTTTAACTTTACCTATCTCTACAAATTTTAATGCTACTATTAGATTAAACCTTTAGCACTGTTCTTGGGTTGTTTAGTGGTTAGGGTTAATTAGAACATTGGTTTCTAATTAACTATGTTGAAGGAAAGATATGAAAAATAATTCCAATGGTGAATATTTAAAGTATGGATTGATTTATAATTGCATCAATGATCAGTTATGAGATTCTG
>JAYJMB010006973.1:0-53342 GCA_036873735.1 Pouteria campechiana
AACCTAGCAGTAGATTGTAATGTATAATGAACTAGTATGCCTCCTAGCAATTAAACACCACAATCATGGAGATAATTCCAAAAAAATATCCAATACTCAAAAATTATGGAAGAAGAAGAAGAAGAAAGCAAAAGATAAGCAACAAAGAAAGGTTGTATTTGACTAAAAGAAGCCTCCACGAACAAAAGCAATGAGAGAAAAATAAGGTTTCGAAGATGTGTTACAATGAGATTGTGTTGTTTGTTAACCTAAATGAGAAAATGTCAATAGACAAATGCAAAACAAGAAATTAAAGAAGAAGTCATGATTAGAGAGATTAAATTGCATCAGAGAAATTCAGACTACCTACTTGATCTGATTAAAGTCTATCCAAGATAAAGCACAAGCATGAAGAAGCAACTCAATGGCTTGGCAGACAAACAAAGAAAAACAAAGAAGAAATTATCGCCTATACAAACATGCAACAAGAGAAGAAAACTTTGTCTAATCAACAAAGTTAAAAGAATAAATTAGTTTGAGGACAGAATGGTAATATAAATAAAGAAGGGAGTGCAACTTTAGCGGAGCCAAGACAAACAAATCAAGATTGAAGAACCAAGGAAGTTGCAGGAACAAACCCCTTCTATTGCTTGAAGTGTGCAGAAAAACTAAAGAGTTATGCCTCGTCTTCGAATCAAAAGGTCGTATGTCACAATAGACAAAGTATCAGCCAAAGCAAAAGATAATATAGTAGCTG
Source organism: Pouteria campechiana (assembly GCA_036873735.1). Taxonomy (NCBI): domain Eukaryota; kingdom Viridiplantae; phylum Streptophyta; class Magnoliopsida; order Ericales; family Sapotaceae; genus Pouteria; species Pouteria campechiana. Next base: position 737 of record JAYJMB010006973.1, read on the forward strand.
CATAGTGAGGATAGGCAAAGGTGAATAGACAAAGTGTTGCTTAGATTGAAAATGGGCTATAATAGACAAAGGCACGATCGTCTACAACTCACGATAAACAAATGCAATGTGCAAAGTATTCTATCCAAGATAAAGTAGAACATACTTCGTCTATCACTTACACTAGACGACTGCAACACTTCATCTGTTTGAGCAAGTTGAAGTAAGCTTCATCTGGCACCTTCAACAGATGATAAGGAACAAAAGAAGAAAATCACACTTTGTCTATTAGTGCAAGACTAAGCGAACTTCATCTATCACCTCCAATGGACAACGAAGAACAAAGGAAGTGCATCCTACTTAGTCTGTTTGAATCAAGGTAACTGTTTGCCAATCGATCAACTTATCTTCATCAGCACCATTCAAAGTTAGTCTATTATTTTTAACAAACAAATCATATATGCGAAGGATTGATCAATAGATAAAACTTTTGGAGGGATTGAGATAGACTTGGAAGTACTTGTCTATCAGTTAGTTCGACTTCATCTGTGCCATTCAAAGTTTATCTGCTACTTGTAACAGATAAATCATTCTTATGGAAGTTCAACTGACAAACAAACCTATTAAAAATTTGTCTGCAACTAATGGCATACAAATGCAGATAGAGAGAGACCGTGACTTGTCAGAAAAAAACTCAATTTATGTGATTAGAATACAAATGTCATTTGCACTTGTGTCGTCATTATGCAGACTTATACCAGTCACCATTTTTGGCAATAAGCAGCGCTATAAGACTTTCAAAGCTATGATGAGTTAAATGAGGAACACCTTTTTATACAACTCATCTTCCTCTCTGAAAGGAGATTTAGCAGCTTGAGACAAATCAGAAAGACCTGAACTTCAATGGCAGAAAACTCAAATGGTCTTATTCATTCAATGGTGCTCTCATTTCTGCATTTAATGGATCCCATCTTCTCCAATGGTCGAGATTTTGAAGAAACTATTTAAGGAGAAGAAGCGAAAAGATTTAAAGATGGTGAAGGAACTCATTTCAAATGAGCCTTATCTTATGCAAATCCTTCCACCCATGCCAAGAGGTTAAACCGTTATTTATCTTTCATGAGCTTCAATCTGCCTATCTTCACAGCCATTCTATTTTTATTTTGGGAAGACTTTTGTGTATTGATAGAGTTGAAAAAGATCATATCTTCCCATATGTTTAAATGTATAATAGTTTTCTGGTTAATCTGAAAACTAGAGAGTTTGTGGTAAACTTGATAAACTACATTGTAATGAGTTGTTGGTGATCTCTAGAAAACTATCAAGTTTGCTAGTGAGCTTTGAAACTAGCGAGTTGGTAGTGAGCTCAAGAAAACTACCAAGTTTTCTTATGATCTTTGAAATCGGTGAATTTCCTGATGGGCTTGTGACACTAGAAGAAGTGTCAGGGACACTTTTTTATGCCTTTAGAGATGGAATCTAGAAGAAGTGTTGGAGACACTTATGTATTCCATTGTACAGGGTATAGTGGAACCCAAGGCACAATGAATTGGTGTACTTAGAAGATTGGATGTAAGGACGAGGTCCTGAACCACTATATATATCGTCTTGTCTGTGTGTGTATATTTGTTTTATTTCTTTGCAATTTATTGTTTTATTATTCATGTTACGCCATAACACAAAAGCACGAAAAGAGGGAAATGATCTAACAGGAGTTAAGCAATAATTTTTTATTTACCCAATTCACCTCTCCCCTTTTAGGTTAAGCCATCCTACGAGACTTTACAAAATAAATATTAATTGATTAAATTGGATAAAATTTGATAAGATTAATTCGGTAAACTTAGAAACCCTAGATGTCTTAAGTCATTGAATTTTTATCTGTTAAATCCACACTCTTGTTAATTTTCATTAAGTTTAGTTTTCTTTTCTTTTGTCTTTCCATTATTCGAGTGTTCAAAAAAAATTAGGGTTACAATAAATCGGTAGTTGGTAGCAATAGTCCTGGAGGGAACTATCTCTACTTTTACTTTATTACTTGTTGATGACACATGCACTTGAGTTAAGAAAAATGATAATATTTTTTATTTACATTTGAGCTTTTATTATGTACAGCTAAGCCTAATAAGAGAAATGACATTATACAATATTATTTTATGTTTCTGGGCCTTTTACAATAAGGAAGGGAATCCTAGCAATTGTAGAGTAGTGTAAAGAGTTTATTAGTAAGCTCGGAGAAACTAACATTGCAGAGTTCTTGTTGAGCTCAGAGAAATCAGTTGGTGTAAGATTTTTTGGTGATCTTTGGAAATCAAGGGAGGTGTGATTTTGTATAATAATAGTGGAACCCAAGACTGGGGATACCTTGAAAAGTGGAGTAGGTGTTTGGGGGTTATAACCATCATAATCCTCTGTGCATATTGCTGTGTGTACTTGCATGCTTCCACTGCTATTCGTTTTTTGCACCAGGATATCCATTTGATTTCCAATCTTATTTAGTTTCGTGCTTTGCTAAACACCATGTTCTAGGACCAACAATTAGCATTTAAACTTAGTCTCAACACTAGTTTCTCTGAACTCACCAGAAAACCCTTTACACCACTTGGTTTTTCTAAGCTTACTAAGAACTCTTACAACACACCACTATTACAAGGATCCCCCTACTTGGTAGCAGAAACTCAAATACTCAAATAGAAAACTGTACAATTAATGCCTCTTGATAGGTTAAGTTGTACAATAAAGAAACTAAAGGGTAAGGATTACTCAATGAATACAAAGTGTGTCAAACTCCTCTTGTGTCAAATTTTATGTAGCTTGAAGTGCTTCGAACATTGGGGTGCTTTAGAGTGAATGCACTTGGAAGCTTCATTGGATTTCTTGTGAATGCTTCATTTTTAGCTCATGAAACCCTCAAGTGTTCTCTCTCTTCAATGGAGTTTATATTTATAAGTTTCGAAGAGATTCTTAACCATTTCGAAGAAGATTATTGAAAACCAGCTATTAGAATGCAACTTAGATTACCAACCATTATGGTAATAGACCTCTATCATTGTAACCTCTCTTCTGTCAAAAAACTCTATCAATGAAACTGGCCATAGAGAACTTTGTTGATCTCTTTTATAGGTTCTATTGAGTCTAACCCTTTTACTTAGCTTAATTTTGATGATAAATAAATAATAAAACAAATAAAATACACTAGTAAAACTAACTTGAAGTAATATAGAGTGCAACATGTTAAGAAATTAGTAGAAACACATCAAAAACTAAATTTTTAAAAAAAGAAAACTATGTAAATGCAGAAAAAGATTAAGCTCTAAAAATTAAAAAGCTTTAAACTAATTCTAAAGAAAAGTTCAATAATTAAAAAGTTACTTTAGAGAATTCAAAGAAGTCTGAAATCAAATATGAAGAATTCAGAAGATATAAATAGTCTAAAATGAAGTCTAAAGTATTTTAGAGGAAGCTTTAGAGACAACTTCAGAAGTCTCAAATAGGCTTTGAAATGTTGCCAAGGTTTGAAAATAGTTCAGAGGCACACTTAGAGGAAGGATTCCATGCTTCAAAGTTCTCAAGAGCCAAGTTTATATCAAAGACAATCTTCAGAGGAAAGGAATTAATCATGCCATAGAAGTCTGGACATGTAGCCATTTATGGTAGTTGGATATGTTAACCTTCTGAGGAGAATTCACAAGAAGCATCCCAACTTTCCGAAGTTTGAGAGCCTCACTGGAATGCACTAACCCCTCCAAGCAACATTCAGAGGAATGTCTTTAAACCTTCAGAGGTTTGGAATTTAATACTACAATGGTAATTGACACCCTTACCCAACCTTCAAATTTCTAAAGTCAATTTTTAGATGTCTAAATAGCACTTTATATGTTTTTTAGATTGAGTGAGTTTTAAACAATCTAAAATGATTGAAACATTACCAGAAATGTTTATAGCAACTATATTATCTTCCAAGGGATATAAATAGAGGATGAAGATGCAGGAAGAAAGAAGTTAACCAAATTAAACAAAGCATTTACAAGCATTCAAGGTTTTTTTTCAAGTTTCAACTCCATATATGATGAACTTTAAACAAGAATTTAAAGTTGCATCTTCATCAAACTTCTTGGATTCTGAAGTAATTGGTTTTATTTTTATTTCACTTATTCATCTATTCTTTATTGTGTACATATCTGCCTAAGTAAGAGGCATTTTATTTTTACAATTTACTTTCTATTTATTGCTTCTGCAAGCAAGAGGCTTACAATTTCATCTATTTGGTTTCAACAATTAGGAAAGACTTGCTATAATTGTAAGAATTTATTGGTGAGCTTAGAAGAACCAATGTGTGATTCTGTGATTCTTTGAAAGGTGTTAGTGGAACCTAAGATAGTAAAGGAGACCATCTTAGAAAGCGGAGTAGGTTGCTTGTTGGGGGCTAAACCAATATAAAAATATTTGTCTACTCTGTTGTGCATTATTTTTGTCTTATTCTTAACACAGCTTATTTAATTTGGCCAAAGTTTTTAAAAGTTTAATTCACCCTCACCCACCCTCCTTCCTTAGTTACCATTTGCATGGGACCAATAGCTTCCTCTATAGAATATAACCATTGCAAAGATCTCTAAAAACCTCTATATCTCAACACACTCCTTGACAATAACTCTATCAACGTTGTAATATGAGACCTAACCTAGAGACCATTACAAACCTCTATGGGACTATAAATATCCTCTATTGAAGAATTCTGTGCAAAGTTTTCGAGTAGCAGGTTTGAAAGACCTCTATGTCCTCAGAGATATCCTCTATAGACTCCTCTTGTTAGTTCTATATGTGTAAACATGGTCACAGCGGACCCGATAGACCTCTGTAGCCCTTCTCTATGGTCTCCTCTGTTACTCCAAATCATAGCTTAAGTTATATATAGGTTTTGTTGTTATCAAAACTATACACTTAGACTCAATAAAAGATTAGGTCAATTCAACTATTGAATCATGATCTAGCAATGACTCAACCATTATATTTATGATATGTAAGTAATTTGTCAATTAAATAATGATTCATATGATCTTGACCATTCATCTCAAAAACCAAGTTAATCTAACTGTTGGAAAATGATCTAAATGTAATCAATAGTTAGATCATGGTTTGGAAGTATTTTAATGATTAGATCACAACTCGAGTAATCTTGACTATTCACATCCAAAAATTGGGTAATATAACCATTTAATCAAGATTCAAATGCAATCTAGCCATTAAATCATGATTTGGCAGTGATCCAACCACTAGATCATGATTTTGATATAATCTGAATGTTAGATCATGATTTGGAACTAATTTGACTGTTGAATCTTGGTTTAGGTCCAAAACTAACTTGATCCTTGATTGAACCTTATAATCCTTTTCAAGTTAGAACTTGAATAAGGGGACTGTAATTTTTGTCTACAAAATAAGTGTGGCTATTCTATGTTCAACTTCATGTAATTTATTTCATTTTGGATGAAAATAAAACTCTATTATTCAATTGATAGTGTATCTCAAAAGTAAACATGCCATTAATGAAAGAATAGATAATATCATTATTAAGGAAATTCCAATGTATTTTATTTTTCATTTCTTAAAGTAAAAATCTCTAAACTTTATTAAAGATAATTTTCTTTCCCTATTAATTTTTTAATCCTTATTACGAAATAAAATAGTGAATAATTTTCCAATGATGGCTAGTGACTTTCCCATTACAAAGTTTAATTTTGTCTCTTAAAATCTGTTGCACTTTCATCATGCAATTAAAAGAAAAAAAATAAAGTAAAATGTTAATCAAATGGTCCTATTATATGATATTGTAGAGTGTAAAGAAAGAGATTAAGGATAATTAACCTACGATTTGGAATAAAAATAAGCTAGGAAGAACTGGCGCTCCTTAAACTTGAAAACTCGCAATCCATATATAATTATGAATGAAAAATACATACTTTTTTCATAAAGAAATATTTGAATTTTTTCTCTATTTTCAATGATAAAGAGTGGAGAATTCTATCTTCATTTGGCTTGTTCAGAGAGAAGGAGAAAGAAGAGAATAATGGGTTGTAATAAATTAGTTTATAAAATCATTCCCCCATACCTTGTTTTCAAACATATGGGTTGTATTTGTTCAAGCCCATCATGAGGGCATGAAAGTCTTAGTCGCAGGCCAGAAGTTATCATTTCAATGAAAATAGTCTTTCTTACCATCAATCACTTTATATTATTCTCCATTGTTGTGGGTTTTATGGTAGCAACTCAGATTGAGTAAGTTCAAAGTGAACTCAGCCCTAACCCCAACCCTAACCATGTTTCTAATGCCTCAATCCTAACCCTACTTCTTTTGTTCTAGTTCAAGGTAAATTAATTTTAAAAGTCTAGTAGAAATTTTCTTTAAAATTCAAGTGCAAGGGCAGGTCGAAATTCAAATTACTTAAAATTTTCACATCAAATTTTTGTAAATTAATAATTTAATTTAAATCAAATTTTAAAATATTAAAGAATAATAAGTTAAGCAAGCAAGAAATTGAAAAAAAGTAATATCTAGTCAATTGAGATTTATTCGAAGTCTCTTTAATGTAAATACGCAATATGCAGAACCATTAAATAAATTAATTAACCAAATTTTCCATTGAGGCTCTATCTGTAGTTTCAATCAACCAGACAAAATTAACTTTCAGTCAACTTCATTTTAGTTTGAAAGTTGAACAACTCAATATGCATTTCATCTAATTTTAGCTTATTTTTGAAACTTGAAATATTTAGTTGTTAAAACTTGAAACATACTTGTTAAGTTTAAGCTTAAAGCATAACTTGAAATTCAAACTTATAGAGTTATTCTATTAAATTAACTTTCATTCAACTTCATTTTAGTTTAAAAGTTGAACAGCTCAATATACATTTGATCTAATTTTAGCTTAGTTGTTGAAATTTGAAACATAATTGTTAAACTTAAGGTTAAAGCATACCTTGAAATTCAAACTTATATAGTTATTTTATTAAATTTACTTTAAACTTGAGTTCAAACTATGGCAAGCAAACTTCAGTTCAAGTAATAATAAGATGAAAATAGTTAATAATTTATTTAATATACTCTTGTAACATTAAATAATGTTAGAAAACTTTTATATTCCTTTGAATTCAAGTCAAGATCAACTAAAACTCAACATTAACCCAACCCTATTTCTAAATAGGGTTAAGGTTCAAGTCTAATTTTAAAACCCTAGAAAATTAAGACAAAGGGGAGAATAATCCCTACATTTAAATTTTCATGGTCAAGTTGGTTGGTTTTGGGTTAAACCTAACCCAAGTTGCACCTATTACTAGGTTTTGCATAACTTTCCTTGACTGTGAGATTTAGGTTTCATTAAAGGAGAGTAGGTTCACATTTTTCTCTTTATGAAAATTATAATAAAACTTTCCTAAGATAAAGTTAATGTTTCATACTAAGGATGTCTGAAGCTCTAAATACTCAGTTATATAGATATTCCATTGAATATTATTAAAACTAGATCGATAGTTGAATTGGTTGAATGTTTGATTCACAGTTTGATTAGTTCAACTGAATGAACCAAATTTTTTTTTTGAAAAAATTTGAAAAGATAATATAACATAATTTTAAAAAAGCTAAATTATAGATATTAATCTAAATATATAGATTTTTTATTATATACTAACTTATTTCATTTTAATTTTTTATTCTATTAATAATATTGAAATTAAAAAAAATTGAATATAGGACCAATCGGCCAAGTTCCCAATTGAACTAGTCCGACCGATCAATCCAATCTGATTCTGATAACATTGGTTCCATTCATCAAGTGGGGCTACCTTAATACAAGGGACATGATAATTAGAAGAATTTATTAATGGTTAATTTAATTCCAGCCAGCACTCACACTAAGGTCAACACAAAGTATGTTTTATTGTTTTGAACTTGCTTTAAGATTATTTTGGTACTTTCGTTTTATCAAATGCTATAAGATTATTTTATAAAAGGCTAATCGAGTAAGAAGAAAAGGTGAGGAAAAAAAATTATTGGATAAAGGTCTATTTTAGTAAACTCCACCCTTTTCATTATTATATTATCTTTTTATGAAAAGATTTATTTATTTTTTCTTTATTTAGTACTTTGCTTGCATCAATTTTACTTCTACTAATATCATTTCTTTTGGAAAACTCATCTCAAATGTTAAATAGGTTAATCAAAACTAAGTTTAGGTTTCAACTACCATAAACATCCGTCCTTCAAAACTTCGGAGTTAAAGCTTTGTAGATTTCTAGTCAAGCAATGTTTGAAATTTTATACGTAAACTGGAAGAAAAGGTTAAGTAGAACAATTATCCTCATTATTTATATGGTTGTCACATGGTAGTATATCCAATCCATTCACTATGAGGACTTCATCATCATCAAAATACAATAAGAAAATAACATTATCATAAGAAATTTTGGATAATTTTATTAGATTTGTACGTTTACTCAATTAATTTATATATTGGAGAATTAATGAACTAGCATACTCCACTCGTCCGCAAGGGGATTATGCAGAGAATATTTAATTATTTTCAATGGAGATGTCTCACTAGAGTTTCAGGTTGGGTATCTTCAGTCTCAAACAAAACGGACTCATTTTTTTGGCAGCCGAGACGATATTAACAGTGTCACTGAGATGGTTTTGAGAAATATTTGGCACTACCAGATATTTGGTCTAATGATTTGCTTAAAATCTGGGAGATGACTCGCATGACGATAGAATGTTCCCTTAATTTTCATCCTAGAAAATAAAAGTCATAAAGACTTCTTTTAAAAGGGGAAAAAAGTCTCTAGTTATCATTTTCCTTCTCCTTTATTGTTTTTTCATTTTACAGATAATCCTTATTCCGAAGAAAACATCATGCCCTACCTGTTTGCTTCCCAGGCTCTAAATATAAGACTCAATTAAGCAACATTGAGTAAACCTTACAGACCCTTCACATGATATTAATTTTTCTCAGGAGAGCTACTTGACACATGGGTAATTTACAGACACATTCGGAATCATACCTTGCCCTTGGAGGCTCTCACCAACATACCATGTAAATGCAAGAACCTTTTTAGGGCCCATTTTGCTGTACCATGAAATTTTAGCTGTTAAAAAATTTGCTTTTAGCATTCGCAAAAGGTGATGTAAATAAAAACTGTTTTTATTTGGCTTGTCATTTAAGAAGTGCTTTCAGTTTTTCAAAAACGGAGGGGTCAGAAGCCAACTATGCGGGCATGGAATCCAAAATCGTACATGTTCTATATGTGAAGGCAACGAAAGATTTTAAAACTTTTTAGAAGCGAATGGAAGGTATAAGCACTAATTGAAAAAGAGACTTTCAAACATAGAATACCAATGGATGGATGGAGGAAAAAAAATGGGGGATATGTGAAACGATTCCCTTTTTTTTGCTAAAAGAGATAAATGGTTGTTGTAAGCAGTAAATATTATGACTTTCAAAGATAAGTTGTGCGACCATACATACTGCCTAAAATCAAATTTTAACCAAATTAAGATTGAACGCATTGTTATCACATTCCTCCCTCTTTTGAGGTTGCTAACCTTAGACCTTGGTCGAGGCAGACCTTTCAGTCTCTGCACTGCTACTTTTGTCTTCAGATAATAATCTAAATTAGAGAAGTTTCTGAAGGCGGGCCATGGGCTTCACTTGTTTTGTCAGAGCTTCAATCGGATCTAGGTTACACTTTCCGGCAGAAGAATTCTCATCGGATGGCTCTTTTTGTTCATGCATCATGGAAACACTGTCCACTGCCAGGAATTTGCTTCAAAAATAGGGATATAGAAGGTAAAGAACAAAGAAAAAAAAGGTACAGAAAGAAAGATTGGACGGACTAGACCTTGCATAACACAATTGGAATAAGATTATCTTGCGGACCTGTTAATCTGGGGAAACACGTGGTTCGTGCATTGAACCTATTCATTTCATCAGAGTCAACCGAAAATGAAAATTGAGCACCAAGAAAACAAGGATTCAACCATACAACGAGAATTTGAGGATTTTGTATGATAGTGCACTCCATGATTGGAAAGGTTGTTGTGACATTCTATCATAATGCAGGGCACTGTACATGCAAAACTGCCACAGAAAGGTGACTGTCTTTCACTTGTAGTAGAACAACTCGCAGGAATAGGCAAACTGCTTATTGGCATGTGAATTAGTCTTCATGTGCAGGCAGTAGAAAAGTTTTAAATTATATTTTAACTGTTCCCTTCGAAAAAGAAAAGAAATAAGAAAGAGAAGAGAGTATGGAAAGAAAGAGATTACGCTTGTCCCTCTTGTAGGGCCTACCTCAGATGTAAATTCTCCTTGTGTGGACTATCCACCATGGAGGACTACTTTTGAGTAGGCATTAATATGAAAAATGAACTAAATATATAATGCTATCATTGTCAATCGCCATAAGCTGTTTCCCAGCTACATGAATCTCCTATTAAATTCATAATACTACCTAACAAACAAAATCCTTGAGGTTTTTCTCTCTATGGAAATTTGCTTCAAATAAACATTTTCCAATGGCGATATAAAATGAGACATTCAGGAATTAAGTTACTGCATGTCAGACATCAACATCTTACCAGTTTCAGAGAAGACAAAGCATGCCCATATGGTTTCTTGATACTCCCCTATCTGTAAATAAATCATAGATAAAGATGATATAATTTCAATTAGGAAGGATCTATAAATGCTATGACGAATAATAATGATGAGATGACGCATTTGAATGTAAAAGGATTGAATTGAATTGCATTGCTTCACTAAAATCAATGAATTTCTCCTTGATACAATGTAAGATCATATTGCAGTGCTGTCATGATCATTTTAAAAAATAATAATAAAACAAGAAGAGATTTTATATTTGCATCTGTAATTTCATTCTGAGAATGAAGCAAGCCAAATGGTAGTATCCATTAAATCTCTGAGGAAAAGCAGTTATCTTTTCTTCCCAAAAATAAAAGATAACAGCAACAACAATAAAATGGTAAAATGCACAATGCTAACATGCAGCTCATGACAATCACAAGCCACGCTGCATGCTCCTCATCCTAGAGATGACAAACGGGTGGTGTTGACTAGGACGTATGCTGGCAATCATGTAGATATAACACAATTCCGAAAGTATGGAGGAGAACAACAGGAGCCCATCTGATCAGTACCCAGCTAATGAAAATGACAGCTAGCTCAAAATCAACAACACCTCAAGTTTGAATAGACATGCCAGAGTTGTCAAATGCTATTCCAGCTTCTGTAACTGAGAAAAATAAACCATAACTAAAGATATTAGAACTACGTTTGTCAGATTGTTGAATTGTTGCATGTTCTAAAACCTCTACCCTAACCTGGTCGGGTTCCCATTGAAATTCAGGTTAAAATTCGGGTTGAGTTTAGGGTTGAAATTTAGGTTAAATTCAACTTAAAATTCAAGTTGCTGACAATTTTTACTTTGATTTTTTTATAAATTTATAATTTTATTTTAAATAAATCATAAAAATATGAAAACTTAAGAAGTTAAAAGTAAGAAACTAAAAATAAATGATATATATATTCAATTGAGACTATCTTTAATTAAAGTCTCTTTAATTCAAGTGCTCGACATATGTAGTTATTAAATAAATTAATCAATTTAATTTTTTTTATTAATGCTTAAGCATATTCTTGGGGAGGCAACGAGCAAAAAATTAGTCTTTGCTCAACCTCGTCTTGATTTAATAGTTCAAATCCATTTATTAACATTGAATTTGAAGTTTAACTTAAAATTAGTTTATTAGATTTACGTTGGGTTCAAATTCAAGTTATGTTGAGCCCAAATTAATCAATATATTTGTTTAATATATTCTTTAACATATTAAATAAAATAAAAATCTATATATAGGTTGTATGTTAGGGTTCAGCTTCAATTCAGGTTGGGTTCCACCATCTCTATTCCGAAATCAGGTTGGGTTCAAACTTAATTATAAAACCCCGAATTTAAAAAGCTAAATCCTAATCCTAAATTTTTTAAATTCAGGTATAACATAACCCAAGTTACATCCCTACTCCCTTGCATTGTGAGATGACTATCAAAGCCTCCACTTTGTGATTTCACATTCCAAGTTCTCAAAGATGATTAGTGATGCCCTAGAGAAGCCAAAGAGGATATTTCTTACATCTCTTACTTAAAAAGGATATTTCTTACATCTCTTACTTAAAAAGTGAGAGTGGGAATCCAATTCCTTCATCACAAAAGAGCCCAAACCAAGTGGGAATTATTCGAATTATCCATTTATTTAGAATTCAAAGCATATTTGAATTCCCTTGCCCACTTAGACAAATCATGGGTTATCCACAATGTCTCATACTCGTACACACTATGCGTTCCCTCAAATCTCATCCAATTCTTCTCTACATACAAGAAAATGAGACATCCAAATGAAGAAAAGATACTAATGAAGTAACTAAAATAATGTATTGATATGTTTTGTTCTACTTTAGTATGTAGGATTTTTTGCACAAGCTATTGTGGTTGTATTCATAGTTGTTAAAGGCATAAGAAACATAAAGGCGCAAAGGGGTCCTGGGGCCTAAGCCCAAGATGCATAGTTGAGAAGCAAGGTGCACAACTCAAAAATTATAAAAAAATATAATACCACAAATATGCAAAAATAAAACATTATTAAAATGATCAATTAAATTCCAATTTGTGATTATGGAGAATATAGACCATCTCAAATATCATTCATGTAATATCCCATTTTAAAACTCAAATGGATTGATATTACTAATGTAAAAATTAAAAGCAACAAATAACATATTTCATAGATTGATTTGTATATTGATTATCAGGAATAAAATAATTGTAGGCTTCACAATAGTAAAATCACAATGAAAAAATATATTTATTTTTGCACTAAATTGTAAAAAACAAACATTGAGCCATATATATACATTACCCACAACATTTAACTTCATACCAATAAATAGTGACATAAAATATTTTTTATCCAAAAGCAAATAAAAAATAACATATTTAATAAATCACAAACAAGTGTAAAACTATATGACTTGTATAGTAAAGTATTGCACAACATAGTGTTTTTTTTGTTATTGTTGCGAAAAAACTTCAGAACATGTTGGTTGTTTCAGATGAGAAAATGTGGTAAGTGACAAAGAGAGAAAACAAAAAAGAAAAAGAAAAATAGAGAGAACTAACATTACGACAAAAAAAAAAACTTGTGAAATTCCCTAAATAAAAGAAAATAACTTATAAGGGAAAAAAGAAAAGAAGAAATAGGAAAAGAAGAAAACATAAATAAAAAAATAAAAAACCTTACCTCTCAAGTTCAAAGAGGAAGATGAAGCCATAACTTGACAAAGTAGCATCGATTATCGAGAGCCAAGGCAACATTTTCCTCAACATCTTCACAAAAAAGTAAGTTTTCTTCCTTTTCCTTTTTTCTTTTTTTACTCTTCTTTGATTTCTTTTTTTCTACCACATTGACTTTTGGATTTCCCTCTTTGACCTTTGCTAGGGCATCAATAATGAGTTTGTGAAGGAACAAGGGTAGTAAAATCAAAAATCAAAACTTCTTCTAGAAGTTTCCTTTGTTGAACCAACTAAATATATATCATAAATAGTTAGGTTTTGATGATGAGCAATAATATATGAGTGAACAATTGTGGTGCTAACAATTATCTTCCCAAGTATTGCAGAAATTGATATAAATGATGTATAGGGAAGCAACTCAAATGAAGTGGACAACATATACAGAGAATGCATCACCAAGCAAAATTCATTGACCAAAAGAAGACAAGAATACCTAGAAAGAATGACACTAAAACTTTGAAAAGAAGCCACAAAGAACATCTGTAACTATGAAGTTTAAGTCTCGATGAGTGATCGAATAAAACTCTTACAGATAAAGTCAGTATCAGATAACATATGCCTCAGATAGACTTAGACAAATCATTCCACAAACAAGTCAGATAAACTGCTTATACTCAACATTTGTTTGTAACACAAAGACGAATTTAGTTTGTAGAAGCGAAGATGGAATGGAGCTAAACTCAAACAAATGAAGAGCTAAAAATGAAGTCGAATTATTCAAGCATTTGTCTCTCATATAAAGTATACATGAGACTGAAGAAGATCAAGGAACTTGTCTACAATCCTCTATAGAAGATATAGAAAATGAAGCAGAAGTAGCACAACAGCTACAAATGACTTTGTCTACCATCTTCATCTGTAAGGTCATCCGCCTCTTGCAACAGACAAACTATCAGATGAACTACTAAAGAAATGATTTATCTCTACCTCAATGATTCATCTGTTACTTCTAATAGACAAATCATCAGACAAATTGTTGGAAAGAAGATTTCTTTGCGACTTGTCAATTTGTCTATTACTTACAACAAACAAACCAACAGATAAACTATTTGAAAGACTTCATCTACGATTTGCAACTTAATTTTGCAGATCTCTACAAATTAACAATAGACAAAGTCAATTTGTCTGCCATGAAGAAGCCTTGGCCGTGCCAACAAGAGTCATCTGTTACTTATAATAGACAAACTGATAAATAAAGCTACTTTGTCTAATAAAAGAACTTCCTCTGATGAAAGAAACTTCGTCTAGTGAGAAAACTCCATTTGATAAGAACTTCATCTGCGCCTCTGTAATTGGTTTGTCACTTACAACAGACAAACTAGAAGATGAAGTAAAATGCTGCAAAGATCTCAGACAAATTTACAAAGACGAAGTTGTCTATTATGTGGATCTATTCAGAGTCAATTTCTCTATTACTTACAAAAGACAATCTAGGACTTGATAAGACAAAGTCCTCAGGCAACCTATGGCTGAATCTCTATAGCATATCGTGACGAGTAGAAGCTACTTATACCAGACATTGTCGACTGCACTCTCCGATCAAGCTTTCATTCAAAGTAGATTCTATTAAACAAACCAGACAAATTGAGCTTGGCTGAAGATGGAAAGAAATTCTAAGGAAAGCAGCCTTCACTCTAATAAAGATTGCAACTATTAGAGCTTGTGTCCCTTCAGGCTTAATGAGCGTCTTTCCAAAATAGTGAAAGAGTTAGTCATGTAGAAAAAGTCTTTATTTGGTGTTTGCTAAAATCAAAAAAGCTTCTTCAAGAATGGTGCTGCAGGCTTTTCAGCTACAATGAGTTTATCAAGGAGACAGCTTTTCAATGGGAGAAAATTCAAAATGGTCTTCAACATTTAAAGAAAATTAACTACCTCTAATGGATAAAAATTTCTAAAGCAATATAAAGTTAGTATAGTATCAAAAAAGAATGTTGAGGAAGTTGAGAGAAAAATGAGAATAGAGCTTAAACGAGTAACCTCTCTCAATTAGACAAAGCTTGCTCCTAGATAATCAATCTCCATTATGTTGATAGATGAAGAGTCATAAAGATCTATCTTAATCATATTTTTGGAGTATTGATATTTAATGTGCTTCAACGAGAAATTATTTTATATGTGCTTAAACTCTGTATAGATCAACCTAAAATAAGAGACAAAGTAATCTGTCAAATGAGTGTTATAAATCGGCTATATGAATTCGTGGTGAGCTTAGGAAAACCACATTGTATGAGTTATTGGTGAGATCTGGAAAATCAACAAGTTTGCTAGTGATCTTTGGAACTAGTGAGTTTCTTGGTGAGCTTATGAAAACTAGAAGAGTGTTGGGAGCACTATATTTATGCCCTCTAGAGCTGGAATCCAGAAGAGTGTTGGGAATACTGTTTATGTCCTTAGAGCTAGAATTTAGAAGAGTGTTAAGAGCACTAGTGTATTTCCATTATATGGGATATAGTGGAACCTAAAGCACAATGAGTGTGTGCTCTAGGAGGAGTGGATGTAGGGATGGGGTTCCCAAGCCACTATAAACATTATTTTGTATATTGTCTGCCTAATGGCTGTACTTTGCATGTATGTATCACATCATTTCATCTCATATATCATTACAAACACAATTACCTACATGAAATAAATATAGCTAAGAGAAGTTAAATTTAGAAGTGAAAGAGACACTATGACTGAACAAACGGATATGAAAATCATATATGTGCTGCATCACCACTTCTGCTTAACTCATTAATTTTTATTCAGCCATAATTTTTATATGCTCAATTCACCCCTTCCTTCATGAGTCATCTACTACATAGGACCAACATCCTTATCTTATTTTAATAAGCATTAGGTGCCTTGTATAAGTCATGCAAGGTACACATTTCATGCCTAACTCTAAGGAAAAGAAAAAGCATGCTTTGCTCTTGCCCAATTAAATGCACCTCACCCCGATGGTGTTAAGGCGCTATCCTTGCAACTAGGCACACTTTTAACAACTATTATTGTATTATTACAAAAAATACAACCACCTCATTGAGATACCCTATAATGTTTAAGTTCTGCAAAAATATCCTCAACCATATTGCCTCTTGAAATATAGTTAAATAGGCTACATACTTCAATTCCACCATTGATAAGAAAAAATTCCTAATTTTTACTACACCAAGGGATGACTACCCTGCCAAGTATAAAGGTGTAGCTTGAAATGGCTTTGTACTCATATTTATCATTAGACCCATTTGAATCACTATATTTAATTAATCTAAGATTTTTACCTTGGTAACATAAAACAAATTTTATAGTACCTAACAAATACCTCAATATTTTTGTCATTATAATCCAATGAGCACCTATAGAATTACTTTGACATTAACTAACTATACATATTACAAAGCTAATATTTGATTGAATACAAATCATGATGTATGCATTGGACAACCGATCACACTTACATAAAAAACCTTAGCCATTTGGCTCTTCTCTTCTTCTGTTTTAGGAAGTTACTCAACACCAAGAACTAAACCCCTTTCCATTAAAGTGTCCATGGGCTTCAAATAATGCATCCAAAATAGTTCTAAAATTCTTTTCATTTATGTCTCTTTAGACAAACAAAGAAGCCCTTTAATAACTTTCACACTTTTTTCTTAGGCAAATAATCTGCCTTGCCATATTTTTTTCCTAATTCATACAAAATGTAGAGGGAAAAGACTCTTTTGTGACATATCTTGACTATAAATTATTTTAAATTAGCAAAATATCACCCACATACAAAGGGAAGATAAGAAAACTTATTCTCAACTCACTTAACATACATTCAATGATCATTTTCAATCATTAGAAGCATAGAAAAATATTGGTATCTTGAAATTGAATATTTCAAGTGCCATATGTTATGGTCATAACTTAACCTAAAAACCCATTGACTGAATCATATAGATCTTCTGATCTAGTTCTCCATTGAGAAGTATTATCTTTATATTCATTTGAAATAATTTCAAATGTAGTTATATAACAATAGTTAGAATGAGGCAAATAGAAACAATCATCCCTACAAGGAAGAATATCTCTTCATTGTCTAATCCCTCCAATTAGGTGTAAATTTTTGCTACAATATGTGCCTTATATTTCTCAATTAATCTATTAACTCTGCGCTTCAATTTTTCAACTCATTTGTTATCTACGATCTTGCACCTAAGCCTTGTATTTGTCAATTGATTCATCGAACCCTTAGACTTTCTTTTTGAACTCATTTATTATAAATGGTCTTGAACCAAGTAGAAAATTAACTAAGTTCTTAGGCATTAATCTTTTTCTTCATTTGCCAAAAGTTGATTTTCAACACAATTAGTTAATGATGTAGGCTACATGTATAAGCATCTCCTTATAAACAAATTTGATGATTGGCTTGCACTATCATTGAATTAATTATTTCTAAAAAAATAAATTCCTCCATATTCTAACCCATTTTATTGGGTAATATTTAGAATTGTTAAATGCATTGATATTCATTTTGTCTCACATAATTCTCTTAATCGATTAAATAAATATTCTCAACCTTATAAATATGAAAAACTTTTAAGTACCTTTTTTTTAATTCTTATTCTTTTACCCAAAACATTTACAACAATTCAAAGTTTTTAATCAATGAATAATAAGAATATTGAGTTATAATGTGAATAATCATCTACAAATATTATAAACTAAGATCACTATTACATTCTTTAACATGCATAGATCCATAGATATAAGAATAGACTCATTTTAGATAATGAGTAGCTCTCGCAACCTTACCAAAAAGACTTTTGCATATTTTGTTTGCAAGATAAAGTTCACATATAGGTGGGTTTACATTAACGAGAGAGTTCAATGGCCTTTCTCTAGTCAATTTAGCTATTCATTAATCTTTTGTCCTAATCTAACATGTCATTCAATAAATTCAAACACAATACCAAAAGTAGATGATCTCATATAAAAAGAAACTTATCAAATAACCATGACCACCAACAAAAAAAAATTATATCCTTAGAACAAAAGAAAAATGCAATATTTCTAAAACTAAAAGTAGGCTACATCAAATAGTAAGTACATAAAGCACATGTAGGAATAAAATGTACCCATTATGCTTATAGAGTTGATACATCCTAACTTCCAAAACTTCATTCTATATTCCATTCACCATCATCACCTAATACTTTTCTCACTAGAACCTGATAATAATCTATAAAACCAACTTGATTAGATGTTTCATATCTACAATCCATTTAGAAAGAAACTTGACCACAAATATACATGAATAGACAAAAATATCTGAAGGGCTAAAGTGACAACATAATTTTTGTACTCAATTTGTGCAAAATAACCTTTCTATCCATAGTTGCAACATTTGAGTTTAATTATCCTTCAAAGCACCATGCTTTTCTCTACGATGCTTAGTAGTTTTTCCATCCTCAAGTAATGTTTTCTTAGTTTTTCCTTATATAACTTCCTTATATTGACCTTTATGCTAAAGTATGCATCCCCATGTTGTTCAGTTTGAGTAATAAGTGCAATATTGTGGTTTGATTACCTACGTCCCACCTCAAGTTTTAACAATAAAAAGTATTAGATGAATTTTTTATTCCCTCATTCCATGTAAGCATAAGCTTTAGTTGTCCTCAAAATGACTCAAGTAAAGACCTAATCACAATGAAAACTTATTTCTTTCCTATAAGATGTAACACCCAAGGTGTTGAAAATGGGGAAAAATTTTCTTTTATTTAATTATAGTGATGATTTGAGATGAAGAAAATTAATGTTGAAATGAAATGGTGCAAGTGTATGTAAAGTGCATGCGAGTTGAATGTAACTATACCATTAAAAGTATATGTGAGTAGTTACATGACTTGAATCTTAGTTATTTGAGGGATTTTATTATACATTTCAATGATATATTATTGGAGAAAATTATGGCAAGAATGTATGAGAAAAAGAAAAAATTAAAAGTACAAAGAAAAGGGCAAAAGCTGGGGGTAGTAGGGTGGGCACCGGGGTGCCCAATGCGTGAGTTGCCAAATGCATGGGTAAGGGGTTGGGCGTCAGGGCATCAGTATGTCCGTTGCACGTCGAACCACTGAAAACTCAAAAAGGGTTGTTTCAGCCCATTTTCATTATTATCTTCTTCCTTTCTCTTCCCACACTCAAACCCTATTACCCTAGCCCTTTTATGCCCCAATTTATTGCCTCTTTTACTAGAAAATAAGATGATTTAGGTGTGTAATCACCCAAGCATGCATCTAAACTTAGGTTTTAGCCATTTGGATGGAAGAAGATGAAAACTCAATTTTGCTACAATTTATGGAGGATTTTGGAAGATCTGAGTTTGAATCTTTTCTAAGATAAAAGCTACAAACAAATTAGTCGGTAAGTTCATTCTTCCCCAATTAAAATTGTGGATTTGCCTTGTTAGGGTTTTGTGAATAGTAAATTTGGGATTTAAACGAAGTTTTGTTAAATCTTTATGGGGAAAATGAATAATTGAGTAATTAAAGTGTTTAGGGGGTGATTTGGAAATGAGGAAATTGGGTTGTGTCACTATCCATGAAGAGGGTAGTAACCCAATTGAATAGTAAATAGGGGATTTCATATATAATGAATTTATGCAATAATTGGGTTGGATTAGAAGCTTAATTAACTTAGTATTAAAGTGGATTTAATGTTAATTGTATTATAAAGTTACTATATGTAACTGGAAATGAAATTCAGTTTGTATGTTTTAATGAGAAGTGTCAAGTTAAGTGATGCATGCTATGTGTTTGATGAATTATTTTAATAAGACAATGTGAGATTGAATTTGTGATATATGTGATATATGTCGGGTAAATTGAGCACGGGTGGGAAACTGTGGAACTTGAAGATGAGGATTTACTCTTCATGCAAGTAAGTAGGCATTTGTTTATGCTGGATGCATGGATGGGGATAATGATTATCCCATTTATTTATATATGGGAATGTGTGATATATGTGATTGTGAAATGAATTCTTTTCTGCCTATAGGTTCATATGTATGGATTGATTATGTGGTGTAATGTATGCCTAGTTCGGAATAGTGTGTATCCGCTAGATTATATTGCATGCGTCTTATTGTATTGAGTGGGTGGATGCATTTATAGGGATAAGAACTACCCCACACTTGGTCTTCCCTTATTATATGTTGCTAAGTGTGATTCTTGGGGATAATGAGTATCCCTTACTTTACACTGATTAGTGTTTCTTAGAGTGCATGAATGAGGATCATGGGTATCCTAGAACTTTTCTTGATGTGATATAGGTGTGGATGGATTGGGATCATGAGTATCCTAAGAGTTTGCATAGAATATTGTCTACTACATTATGTGAATGTGTGTATTGATGGAATGGGAAGCATTCCATGATAATATATATGAGCATGATAAATAAGTTTATTTTAATATAATATTTGCATGGATATAACCTAATATGTTTTATGCCTGTACATTATAGTTATGATATGGTGTGCCTAAATGGAACAATTATGATGTGCCCAGAGTGGCTTAGTCATTAGATGGCACGATTATGATATTATATGCCTGAATGGCATAGAATGTATATTGGAATAATGAGGACTTGAGCCGCATGAGTATATATGTTCATGGTATGATTATAATGTCATGTATTCATTCATGTTCTAGTTTCATTTCTATTTGACTATTATTTTCTATTCGGCCTATATACTGAGTTGGCCTGGACTCACGCCTTTATTCTAAATTTTTAGCTGACAGGTCAAACAATGAAGCCTAACTGACCATAAGAAGGGCATCTTCAAATCTTGCTTACAAGTCCCAACTTTCTATTGGGCTCCGTTGCTTGACCTGTCAGTTAAAAATTTAAAATAAAGGCATGAGTATGGGCCAACTCAGTAAGTAGGCAAATTAGAAAAATATAGTTAAACAGAAACAAAACAAGAACATGAATGAATACATGACATTGCAATCATACTATAAACATATACCCATGAGGATCAAGTCCTCATTAATCCAATATACATTCTACGTAATTTAGACGTATAATATAATAATCATGCCATCTAATGAGTAGGCCTCTCTAGGTACATCATAATTGTACAATTCAGGCACACTATATCATAACTATGTTGTACAGGCATAAAATGTATTAGGTTATATCCATGTAAATATTATTTTAAAAAAAACTCATTTATCATGCCCATATATACTATCATGGAATGCTTCTCATTCTATCAATACACACATTCAAATAATGTAGTAGATAACATTCTATGCAAACTCTTTGGATACTCATGATCCCCATCCATCCACACATATATCACATCAAGAAAAGTTCTAGGATACCCATGATCCTTATTCATGTAGCCTAAGAAACACTAATTATTGTAAAGCAAGGGATACTCATTGTCCCCAAGAATCACACTTACCAACATATAATAAGAGAAGAACAAGTGTAGGGTAGTTCTCATCCTTATCAATGCATCTACCCACTCAATACAATAAGCCACATGCAATATAATCAAGCGGATACCCACTATCCCCAACTAGGCATACATTACACCACATAATCAACCCATACGAACCTATAGGCAGAAAAGAATTCATTTCACAATCACATATATCATACATTCCTATATACAAACAAATGGGATAATCATTATCTCCATCCATGCATCTAGCATAAGCAAAATATACTAGATAGCTCAAGAGGGGAGGGGTGAATTGAGCATATAAAAATTATGGCCAAATAAAAATTAATGATCTAAGCAAAAGTTATCATGCAACACCATGCAATTTCCATATCAGTTTGTTTGGTCATAGTGGCTACTTCACTTCCAAATTCAACTTCTTTTAGCTATACTTATTTCAGATAAGTAATTATGCATGTACTGATGTGTGAAATGTTATGATAAGACAACTATATGCAAAGTAAAACAATCAAGCAAATAAAACACTAATTTTTATAGTAGTTCGGGAACCCGGTCCCTACATCCACTATTCTAAGAGTACACACTCATTGTGCCTTGGGTTCCACTATATCCCATATAATGAAAATACACTAGTGCTCTCAGCACTTTTTTAGATTCCATCTCTAGGGGGCTTAAATAGTGTTCCCAATGTTCTTCTAGATTCCAGCTCCAGGGGGCATAAACATAGTGCTCCTAGTACTCTTCTACTTTCACAAGTTCACCAGCAAACTCACTGGTTTCAAAGATCACCAACAAACTTATTGGTTTTCAAGAGCTTACTAACAACTCATACAATATGGTTTTCTTGAGCTCACCACAAACTCACGTAGCTGATTAACAACACTCATTTTTGCATATTACATTGCCTATTTTACTAGGTTGATTTGTACATAGTTTGAGCACATAAAAAATGATATCTTATTGAAGCTCATTAGATATCAATACTCCAGATATATGATTAAGATAGAACTTTTTGGCTCATTATCTATCAGCTTAGTGGAGATTGATCATCTAGAAGGAAGCATAGTCTGATTGAGAGATGTTCTTCATTTAAGTTCTATTCTTATTTTTCTCTTAGCTTTCTCAACCTTGTTCGTTGACACTGCATTCCCTTCATATTGCTTCAGATATTTCTTTCCATTAGAGGTAGTTGGATTTCTTTGAATGTTGAAGACCATTCTGAATTTTCTCCTATTGAAAGGTTATCTTCTTGATAAACTCATTTGTAGCTAGAAAGCCTACAGCACTGTTCTTAAAGAAGATGCCTTTTTGGTTTAGCAAACACTAGATAAAGACTTTTTTGCTTGACTGATTCTTTCATTATTTTGGAAAGACACCTATTAAGCCTAAAGGGATGCAGCCTCTGGAGGTTGTAACCTTTGTCAGAGGAAAGACTGCTTTTCTTTGAATTTCTTTCCTTTTTCAGCTAATCTCAATTTATCCAGTTTATTTAATAAAGTCTAATTTAAATGAAAGTTTCACCAGAGAGTGCTGTCAATAATGTCTAGTATAAGTAACTTCTACTCGTCATGATATGCCATAGAGATTCAACCAATGTTTGTCTAAGGAATTTGTCTGATCAAGTCTTATATTGTCTATTATAAGTAATAGAAAAATTGGCTCTAAGTAGATTTGCATGATATATAACTTCATCTTTGTAAATTTGTCAAAGACCATTGCAACATTTTACTTTGTCTTCTAGATTGTTTGTTGCTAGTGATAGATGAAGTATAGAAGCACAAATGTAGTTCTTCTCTTGATTGCTCATCAAACAAAGTTCTTTTAGCGGATGAAGTTTCCTTTCACCAAAGGACATTGCTTTGTGTGTTGGTTTGTCTATTGCAAGAAGCAGACAATTCTTGTTGTCATGGACAAAAGCTTCTTCACAGTAGATGAAATTTCTTTCACTAGATGAAGTTTTCTTTCACCAGTCGAGGTAGCTTTATCTGTTGCTTTGTTTGTTATAAGTAGACAACTTTTTTTAGCATAGATAAGGCTCCTTCTTAGCAGATAAATTGACTTTGTCTGTAAAAATCTGCAGACGAAGTTGCAAGCTATAAATAAAGTCTTCCAAATTGTTTGTATGTTGGTTTGTCTATCATAAGTGATAAACGAAGTTATGACATGTAGAAGAATCCTCTTTTTAGTTATTCATATGATGAGTTGTTTGTTGGAAGTAACAGACGAATCGTTAAGGCATAGATGACTCATTTCTTAAACAAATGCTCTCAGATACTGACTTATCTGTAAAAGAGTTATCTAATCACTCATTAAGGCTTGAACGTTATGGCTACAGATACTCTTTTGTGGCTTCTTTTCAAAGTTTTAATGTCGTTATTTCTAAACATTCTTGTCTTCTTTACGTCAATTGATTTTGCTTGCTAGTGCATTTGCTGTGTACGCTGTCTACTATATTTGAATTGTTACCCTGTATATTTATATCTATTTCTATAATGTTTGGAACATAATTGTCAGTACCACAAATGTTCACTCATATGCTATTGCTCATCATCAAAACTTGGTTGTTTATCATATGCACCATTTGGTTCAACATTCTCCATCTTTTTGATGACGATAAAATATTTAAGTGAAATACCTTTCAGGAGAGTAAAAATATCATAAGTGTAAATGCATATGAAATCTTTGTATAGATTAGTGTATTATGGCTCCCCTTGACTTAGTGCATAGTTTTTAGTTTATCTCATCTAGTTTTAGCTTATCTAACTTCCCTTGACTAAGTGAGCTATTTTTAAGTTTTAGCCCATGTGGCTCGGCTCACCCTGAGTAGGTACTATGGTTTTTACTCTATATTATTCTGCTATTTTTAAGTTCTATTTTTGCTAAAGTTGTACTAAATTTCTACCTCTTTTTATCATAATAAAAAAGATAAATCCTAAAAGGAAAATGGATATTCAACATTGTAAGTGATGATAAGCGAAAGGAATATGTGTAGAAATAATTTCATTGACATGCAAGATAAAATGTAAAAGATATAGACAAAATCAAAATATAATGCATTTAGTAGTCTAAACATTATCCTTAAGTTGTACAGTACATTCGTTATAGTTGACAACCTTGAGTTGAAGTTGAAATTCAGGACCTGTTAAATATGGATATGGAAGAGATTTTTCTTGAGCATTGGCTTTAACATTGGCTGCCATCCTTCTTTTGTATAAAGTGTTACCTACAAAAATAGGGTCAATATATCTATAATTTTCTAAGGGATCATCAACTTTTGAAGGTTCAGAAATGGATTTCTTAGTTGTAGTGATTGGAATTTTGAATCTTGAGGAAAGAGGAGGATTGGGTAAAGCAAGAAGAGGAGGTGTTGATTTAAAGGAAGAGATACTAGAAGAAGAAATTGTTAGGATGGATGGTGAAATCCTAGATTTTGTGGACAGTTCCTTTAGGTTTAGTTACCCTTATCCTCTCAAAATAGTCTGAATTATCAAATTCATGAAAGTGTGAAGGTAGGTTAGCTAAATATGCATTGATCTGCATGAACCTATTTTGTTCATATACATCATAGGAAAGATAGAAAAAATTGGGATCAAATGCTTCAAGAATAGCGCGAGGTGATACCCTTGAAGTTGAATTGACAAATAAGGAATTGTTTGTTTGAGTAGGAGTTAGGGTGGATGATGATGATGATGGTCCCTTCAAATTTAGTATGAAGTTATCAACGAATTCATCTATGTTTGGAAGATCAGGTTTGAAGTTTTTAGGGTGATGCTTTTTAATGATGTCAATGTTGAGTTTTATAAATTCAGGGTCATCAAAGTGTGTGAATGGAAGATCCAAATAACCTAAACTTGCCTTTTGAGCTTTCAATTTAGAATGTGCACAATCATTTATCCTTTGTTTGTGCTTAATTTCTTCTTCAATTAATCTTATCTTTTTGCTAAGTTTTATTGGTGGTGGAATAGATGTATCAAGGGGTACAAATTTTTTGAGATCTTTTGTAGAAGAAAGATAGGATTTTTCTATTTAAAATAAATGTAGAGGTGTTTTTGCTTTTTTAGCAGGAGTGAATTTCCTAGTTATAGTAATGGAGGGATAAGGATGAGTGTCACTATGAGAGACTCTTAATGAAGAATGAGTGTTTTTCTTTAAGGCAGTTTTTATGGTGTTAAGAATTTGAGCAAGAGGTATTTTTGAATCAGAGAGTGCTTCAACTGATTCAGATGGAGATGAAAGTGAGGAAGATGTCAAGATTGAAGAATTATGAATTATGTGAATAGAAAGTGAGCTATAGGAGTTAGAGAGTGAAGGGGTAGTTGAGGAATGGGTAGACTTGATTGGTGAAATAGGTCTAACTTTATGGACTGGACAAAAATCTATGGAAGATTGAGATGATTGAGTTTGATCTCTGGTGGATACAGCTGAGGAGATTAGAGTATCCAGTTTTTGATCCATTTAATCCATCCTGATATTGAGAGTTGAAAAGAATGTTTTGATATTGATAAGTCTTCTCTCTAGGTCTTGTGGAGTGGGATAGGTTGGTGGAGATGAGTGAGTTGGTCTGTCTGAATGATTTTAGACGGTGAGGTGGAGATGATGCAGCTACTGCCTTTGCTTCTGTTGCTGTTGAGGTTGAATGCATATGGTCCTTTCATCTTTTTTCTTCATCTCTTACCCTTCCTACTGTTTTGGCACAAGATATAGGATCTTCATTTTCCATTCTTGTACTTTCTTTAGTAGAGAAATAATCTTGTATCAACTCATTATCATTTTATTCAAAAATTTTTTATAATTGGCTTCTCTGTTTATTCTATCAGTTTGTATATATGAGTTGACACTTTCTACTGCTGTTGAGGGGACTTCCACCCTTTCTTCTTCTTCTTCTTCTTCTTTGCTTCTTCCCTATCCCTTCTTCGTTTTCCTGACCTTTCTGTTTTCTTAGTGACTATACCTTCTAATGAAATCAATATTCTCATTCTTTTCAGCATCACCTTATCAATTATGTCTAAGTACTTGAATTCATCTGGTACTTCATGTGATAAATCCACCTCTACCTTTCTTAATGTTTGGTCATTGCCATTCTATAAGGTAGAGGAAGTCTCACTATTGATTTTACTTGATGAAACTGTTCATCCATGAGTTTGGCTAGATCTAGATTCTTCTTATATTTCAGTGCCCACAGAGTCCTTGCATCTCTTTCAAAAATGTTATCCCTACTTCTAACCTTGGGATAGATGTTATTGCTTAGGATATTGTGTGCAACTCTTAGATTTACATCTAAATTCTTAGGGTTTAGACCTCTCACATCATCCCTAATGGTTGTCCCCGTTAGCTGTGAAAACAGCTCTCTTCTAGGTGTTGGCCATTCAAGTGTCTTTATTTCAATCACTGGGAGATTTAAGCATCAGAAAGCATTCTATGATGCTTTCAAGAGACATATTTATTTTCTTTGTCCCTAATCTAGGACTTTTTCATCTTAAGATCATAGTTGCGAAGAAGTATTTTCACTATTCTCAAATAACATTTATCTTTGTAACTCATGAATTTGGTCCACCCCTAGAAACTTATCCAATTGCATACTTTCATCTTCATTTCTTTGAAGAAGTCGAAATCAATAACCTTTCCTTTCAAACTTTCTTTTGTTATACTTGCTCATAAATTCATGATACCTTTGTTCATCATTCCAAAAGGTTACCTTAAGAAGCAAGTTTCCTTCGAATCCTTAGTTTGTGAGGTGGCTGCATCTCTTTTGATTCTTCTTTGTCTATTCTTTTGTCGGATGTAGATACTGGAGTCATCTCCACATTCCTTGAATCCACCATCTTTGTCAATTGAGGTTTTAGGGTTTTGATATGGAGGAGCTTGGGGGTTTTGATAGTAAGATGAAGAGAGGAAAATGGCACCAAGAAGATGAGGAGTGGAGAGGGAAATGTGAAGATTTAAATCACCTTTTCTGAGGAGGGACTCTGTCACTTATAATGAATGAGAGAACTATGTTTAAGATGAGGTTAAATGATGGGTTTTTATCGAGTCTTACCTCGAGGGCTTCAAACAAATTTGGTGGCTTAGACAACCCTATAGACAAAGTGGTGACTTTATCTATGGGCATATATGAAATTTCTTAATTTATTTTTGATCTGAGATACATATGATTGTCTAAAAGTATGATAATGATTCACTTATGATTAGAGGACTTTAATTTATAGGGATTTGAGTGATTAATCTCTACGACTTTATATAATGTGCATAAGCGAATCAATGAAGAATATATAATTTGGAGCATGCATAAACGAATCAGAATAATATAATTTCAATTTTTGTAGGTAACTCAATATGCATGGAATTCAAGATGAAATGCTATTAATTATGAAACATTCAAAGCTTTAAAGTGAATTTGAATTTCTTGAATAATTAGATTAGAAAGTTACCTTATTGTCTTGAATTGTTAAAATACTGAAAGATGCTTACTTGATTGTCTTCAACTCCTTTGGATTTCTCATAGATGATTCTTTTGACTTCTCTTGTTTCTGTAGCTCTTGCATAGAATTAATTACTTCGGTCTTTTGAACCTTGTTAGCTTTTTCATATATAGTTTCTCATGTACCTTTAACGAAGTTACATATGAATATTCTATCAAGCTTAGTGGGAGATAAGAATTTTAAATTTTTAGAGTCTGTAATAGATATCATTAATGCATAAAGTTTGTAAATAACTTGTCCTTGAGTATGAATGTTGTGGAACAATTTTGCCATAGGAATCTCTTCAAAAGTTTAATTTTTATAGTTAAGATTAA
This sequence comes from Pouteria campechiana, assembly GCA_036873735.1. NCBI lineage: Eukaryota > Viridiplantae > Streptophyta > Magnoliopsida > Ericales > Sapotaceae > Pouteria > Pouteria campechiana. The sequence continues at coordinate 29,362 of JAYJMB010006973.1, forward strand.
CTTATGAAGCTTGCTTTGATACCACTTGTTGGTCTCATGTAATAGATAGCTCGAGAGGAGAGGGGTGAATTGAGCATATAAAAATTATGGCTAAATAAAAACTAATGAGCTAAGTAGAAGTTATCATGCAGCACATATGCAATTTCCATATCTGTTCATTTGATGATAGTGGCTACTTCACTTCCAAATTCAACTTCTCTTAATTGTACTTATTTCAAATTAGCAATTGTGTGTGTAGTGATCTGTGAAATGTGATGATAAGACAACTATATGCAAAGTAAAACAATCAAGCAAAAAAAAAACACATAAGAATTTTTATAGTAGTTTAGGAACTTTATCTCTATATCCACTCTTCCAAGAGCACACACTCATTGTGCCTTGGGTTCCACTATATCCCATATAATAGAAATACACTAGTGCTCCCAGCACTCTTCTAGATACCAGCTCTAGGAGGCATAATAGTGTTCCCAATACTCTTCTGGATTCCAGCTCTAGGGGGCGTAATAGTGTTCTCAAACTCTTCTAGATTCCAGCTCTAGGGGGCATAAACATAGTGCTCCCAGCACTCTTTTGGTTTCACGAGTTCACCAACAAACTCACTTGTTTCGAAGATCACCATCAAACTTATTGGTTTTCAAGAGCTCACCAAAAATCATACAATATAGTTTTCTTGAGCTCACCACAAACTCACATAGCTGATTAACAACACTCATTTTTGCACATTACATTGCCTCTTTTACTAGGCTGATTTGTACATAGTTTGAGTACATATAAAATGATATCTCATTGAAGCTCATTAGATATCTATACTCTAGATATATGATTAAAATAGAACTTTAGGCTCATTGTCTATCAGCTATGATTAAAATAGAACTTTAGGCTCATTGTCTATCAGCTCAGTAGAGATTGATTATCTAGGAGGAAGTATAGTCTTATTAAGAGATATTACTTGTTTAAGCTCAGTTAATATTTTTCTTTTAGCTTCCTCAACCTTTTTTATTGACACTACATTATCTTTATATTGCTTCAAAACTTTTTGCCTGTTGGAGGTAGCTGGCTTTCTTTGAATGTTGAAGACCGTTCTAAATTTTCTCCCATTGAAAAGTTATCTTCTTGATAAACTCATTTGTAACTGGAAAGCCTGCAGCGCTATCCTTGAAAAAGATGCCTTTCTAGTTTTAGAAAATACCAGATAAAGACTTTTCTATTTGATTGAATCTCTCATTAATTTGGAAAGATGCCCATTAAGCCTGAAGGGTTGCAGCCTCTGAAAGTTGCAACATTTGTCAAAGTGAAGACTGCTTTCCATTGAATTTCTTTCCTTCTTTAGCTGAGCTCAATTTATTCGGTTTGTTTAATAAAGTCTACTTTGAATGAAAGTTTAACCAGAGAGTGTAGTCAACAATGTCTGGTATAAGTAGCTTCTACTCATCATGATATGCCATAGAGATTTAGCCAATGTTTGTCTAAGGTCTTTGTTAGATCAAGTCTTAGATTGTCTCTTATAAGTAATAGATAAATTGGCTCTGAGTGGATTTGCATGATATACAACTTCATCTTTGTAAATTTTTCAGAGACTATTACAACATTTTACTTTGTCTTCTAGATTGTCTATTGTAGGTGACAGACAAAGTGTAAAAGCACAGATGAAGTTCTTTTCTTTATTGCTCATTAGACGAAGTTCTTTTAGTAGATGAAGTTTACTTTCACCAGACGAAGTTGCTTTTTCTGTTGGTTTGTCTATTGTAAGTAGCAGATGACTCTTATTAGCGTGGACAAAAGCTTCTTCACAGTAGATGAAATTTCTTTCACTAGACAATTTTTTTTCACTAGTCAAGATAGCTTTGTTTGTTGCTTTGTCTATTGTAAGTAACAGACTACTCTTGTTGGCATAGACAAGGCTCCTTCTTAGCAGACAAAATGACTGTCTGGTGTTTTTTCTATAGAAATCTGCAGATGAAGTTGCAAGCTGTAGATAAAGTCTTCCAAATGGTTCTTCTATTGGTTTGTCTATCGTAAGTGATAGACGAAGTTATGACATATAGACAAATCCTCGTTTTAGCCATTCATATGATGGGTTTTCTGTTAGAAGTAACAGATGAATCATTGAGGCATAGATGACTCATTTCTTCAGTGGTCGTCTAATGGTTTGTCTGTTGCAAGTGGCAGACGAACTTGTAAATGAAGACGATAGATAAAGTTATTCTTCTATAGCTATTATGCCGCTTCTACTTCATCTTCTCTATCTTCTATAGAAGATTGCAGATAGGTTCCTTATTCTTCTTCAGTTTTAGATAGACTTTATATGAGCGATACATGCTTAAATAATTTGACTTCACTTTAGCTCTTCATTTGTCTGATTTCAGCTCCATTTCATCTCTGCTTCTGCAAACTAAATTAGTCTTTGTGTTGCAGATAAGTGTTGATTATAAGCAATTTATCTGACTTATCCATAGAATAATTTGTTTGAATCTTTCTTAAATGGGTGCTCTCAAATATTGACTTTATCTGCAAAAGATTTATCTGATCACTCATTGAGGCTTGAACGTCATGGCTATAGATATTCTTTTTGTGGCTTCTTTTCAAAGTTTTAGTGTCATTCTTTCTAAGCATTCTTATCTTCTTTTCATTAGTGAATTTTGCTTATTGGTGCATTTGCTGTGTACAATGTCCATTGTATTTGAATTGTTAACATATATATTTATATATTTTTCTGTAATGCTTGGGAACATAATTGTCAGTACCACAAATGTTCACTCATATATTATTGCTCATCATCAAAACTTGTCTATTTGCCATATGCACTGTTTGGTTCAACACAAACACCTACTTACCTGCATGAAGAGTAAATCCTCATCTTCAAGTTCCATAGTTTCCCATCCATGCTCATTTTACCCTACATATATCATATATATATCACAAATTCAATCTCACCTCGTTTCTTATTGAAATAATTTATCAAACACATAGCATGCAACACTTAACTTGACACTTCTCATTAAAACATACGAACTAAATTTCATTTCTTGTTACATACAGTAACTATATAATACAATTAACATTAAATTCACCTTAACATTAGGTTAATTAAGCTTCTAATCCAACCCAATTATTGCATAAATTCATTATATATGAAATCCCTATTTATTGTACAATTAGGTTACTACCTCTTCATGGATAGCGACACAACCCAATTTTCTCATGTCCAAATCACCCCCTAAACACTTTAATTACTTAATTACTCATTTCCTCATGAATATTTAACAAAACTTCACTTAAATCCCAAATTTACTAATCACAAAACCTTAGCAAGGTGAATCCACAATTTTAATTAGGGAAGAATGAACTTACTGGCTAATTTGTATATAGCTATCATCCCATAACAAAGATTCAAACTCAGATCTTACATAATCCTCCATAAATTGCAGCAAAACTAATTTTTTATCTTCTTCCACCATGGCTAAAACCTAAGTTTGGATTCATGCTTGGGAGATTACATGCCTAAATCATCTTATTTTCTAGCAAAAGGGGTAAGAAATTAGGGCATAAAGGGGTTAGGGTAATAGGGTTTGGGCGTGGGAAGAGAAAGGAAGAAGATAAAAATGAAAATGGGCTAAAACAACTGTTAAAAAGTCTAGTTTTTGTGGTTGAATGCACAACCAACAAACTGGTGCCCCGGTGCCCAACCCCTTGCCCAAGCATTCAGCCATTCACACAATGGGATCCTCGGCGCCAGGAGCATGCTACCCCCAACTTTCGCCCTTTTCTTCATACTTTTCCTATTTCCTTTTTCTCATACATTCTTGCCATAATTTTTTCCATTAATATATCATTAAAATGCATAGTGATATCCCTCAAATAACTAAGATTCAATTCATGTAAATACTCACATATACTTGTAATGATATAGTTACATTCAACTCGCATGCACTTCACATACAGTTGCACCATTTCATTTCAACATTAATTTTCTTCATCTCAAATCATCACTATAATTAAATAAAAGAAAATTCTCCCCCATTTTTAACACCTTGGGTATTACAAATCATCCCCCTTACAAAAGTTTCATCCTCACTGTAAGTAGCTTTTAGTTTTTGCCATTTCTTCAAGTTTGTAAATCCACTTATTTGGACTATTTCACACCTTATGGGTCCGTATATACATGATACACTATGCAAGTTGTGTCTTTCTGATCATTTGTCCTAATCATTCAAAAAATGTTTACTTTTACTAGCAATTTTCTACTTTAATCAATATAGGCACAAACTTTACTCATGAAAGCTAAATAGTATTACTTCAAATTACGATAAATACACATGATCTCATAATCACCCAAGGCATGAGGATCTATCCCTTCATTCATGCTCTCTTTTCGTGTGCTCTCTACACCAATTTCATGATATACAATCATACATAAATAGACAAATATGTAACTTATCAAGCTAGGGTACTTACTCATGATGCACATTCTATAAGAACATAACTCATATGAAATCTCACAATATGTTAAAATCAAAATTATGCAACACATCCATATGAATTTATTTTATTTTATCATGACTTCTGAGCAAGATTTGAAGATGCCTTTCTTATGGTATGATGAATTGGTATTGTAATCCCACAATGTATTTGTATAATTATATTTAAAAGATTTCAAATGATGTGCAATGAAATGTATTAGCATGTCATAGTGAGAAATATTTATGATATTGTGGATAGATATATATTATTCTAGTTATATCTATTGCTACTACGATTTGACTACAGTTTTGGGCAACTATGGGTGTGTTTTATGGGCAGCTGTGGGTGTTTACGGTTTATGTTAAGGATTCATAGTTAATGAAATTGTGAATTTATATGATTCATGAATGTACATGTTTAGATCCATATATTTTAGGATAGATTTTGTCAGATTTTTGGTAGAATATTTTCCTTAAAAATGGGGAAAATACAGGGTATTGTGAAAATGCATAAGCCCCTAGGCAGGGTGTGACATAAGATCATTGGCAACTACCCTTATCTCTCTAATCATAATTGACATTATCTCAACATGTTCAGCCATTGAGTGATTTAAGTCTACATACTGATTGAACCTCAAGCTTAGGGAACCCAAGCTTATTGCTACCATCTCATCATAATCATAATCGATCCTATATTTTCTTTAATCATTGGAAAGTTCAAAAATGCTCCTATTAGGATACATTGCATACAACTTAGCAAAATAAATCATATATTCTTGTCTCTTTTATACCGTTGCTCACAAAACTATTCATTATAACAATTTTAGGCCACAATTCCTTCCTTGAATTGGATCATGTTCTTTGTTAGATAATTAAGCAATTCCTACTAATTAAGCAAGTACTAAATCTTTCTATATTGGATATTATAGTTGTTACCCTCTAAATTTTATCCCTTAGTAAATTCAACAATTAGTATATTATTTGAGGTCATTTAACTATATTCATTATGAAAGAAATCAATACAATATGTATTTGATTGGTTTCTTTCATAGTGAATTTAGTGAAATGACCTCAAATAATGTAATTTTTAAAGTTAATAAGAAAAGAATAAAAGGTAACAACTATGACATTTTGTATAAGATAGTTTATTATTTTCTTCATAAGCAAGAATTAATTAACCATCTTACAAATAGCATAACCCAAACTAAGGATAAGATCACAGTCCACCGTCACCATGATCAATAAATCCATGAGAAATGATATAAGATAAGAAAAATTACACATTTATCCTATTAATTTACATGCCTAATTACCTCCTTAAAGAATTTTAGAACTTTTCAACAACCAAGGAAATGCGGGATTAACTACAATTAAAATATAACAACAAGATAACAAAAAATTTGCATGCCCTCACTTTGAAATTCAATAAATGTGTAATGGACCAAGATAAACTATGACTGAATTTTCTCATATTTCTCATCACCTAAAACTTGAGACAAAATAAAGGGAAGCAAACACTATTACTAAACTTGTTGCTCAAAAATTAGACATCTTATGAGATACAGAGCCCAACACAAAGGTAAACAAAAGAAAGCTAGATAAGAAGAGACTAGGAATACATTGTTCAAGAATATAAAAAATCACTATATGTTACAAAGCCACTTTTGGTAGGTTGAAAGATAAAACCAAACTCAAATGTTACAACTGTAGATAGAAAAGTCATTTCACACTAGAATGTACCAAGCGGGAATAAAATACATCATCCCTTAGCCCATTAAATATTTTTGTTTGTTCACTTGTGTTTGGGACTCATACTCTCTTTAGAATAATTCTAAAAACAAAAGCAACCAAACATATTACACATGATCAAGCTAAATTTGTAGATTATTATTAGTTCCTTGTGGGAAAGAACTAAAAAATGATAGCGAATAGAGCACAAGAGGAAGTTTTGAAAGTTGAGACATGTTAACTCAATGCAATTGGCACATTTTACTCTTGCATGATGTCTTTCATGCACCCATAATTTAAAGCAATCTATTTTCAATTCTAAAAATGATGGAACTAAGTTTTTTATTTTTTATTTTAAAGACATGAGCTTATCTATTTTTCTTCATTAGAAGTTTTTCATGGTCATAATTATTTGAAATAGATCTCTTTATAATAAAATAGATGAAATTTTTTAGGGTAATTTTGCTATTTATAAAGGATCTTTTGTTTCTAATATTATGTTTGAATCTATTAATTGCATGCCAAATTAGATCGCAAGTCAAAAATGAATGAATACATTAGCTAGATAAGAGCTATTGAGCTCCCTGGCTAATGCAAATGATGCAAAGCATCAAAGTGGCTATGAATAAATTAGGCTTTATTTATTATAGTTAATTTTCTATTTGGGATTTTTTATACTTGATTTTTTTTTTTTGGATTTGATGTGTGCATCAAGTAATCAACACATGGATAACTTGATGAATGGTTTAAACTATAGTTTTTATTTATTTATAGTTTTATTTATATGCAATACAGTAGAGTTACTTTAGGATTTCTTTTATTTCCTATAAATAGGATTTCTTGGTATGAAGTTTAGATAATTATAACTCTAATAGTTAATGAATTATTAATTAAGAATTAATAAAATTTCTTTCTTTTGTTTCTTTCTAATTCTTTCTTCTAATTCAACTATTATTTCTCTCCTTTCAACCCTTCTTTTTCTATTGGGAGAATCTTTCACTTTCTTCCAAAATCTTCCCTATTTTCATTAATTTAGGGCATCCTATCCTACATCAACTTGGTATTAGAGCGAACCTAGTGAACATTTTCTTATTGTCATTAAAATCTCATCATATTAGTCTATCACATGCATCTATTGTACACGTGTGATATACATAGTTTGATTTGCAATAGCACAGTCTTTACTATTCATCTTCTTCCACAAACAACATACTAGGCAATGAAAACTACTTAAAACCATCTACATGTGGAGCTACCAACTTCTGTAACTAATGGAAATAGTGAAGTGCACCCAATTTGTATATATTCTAGGCACGATCGTAGATATTAGGGTTTGTTTATTTGATTAGGGATTTATAAAATATTATATTTGGTTTAGATGGTTATTTTTAATATTTCATTTGTTACGCAAATTTTTGGATTTTGATTTCAGTCTATAAATAGGGTAGCTTGTGTTAGGGTTGAACAACACTTTATGATTAAAACTGAATGCTTCTGTTTGCCCTAATTCTCCCTAAAATCTTTCCTAATTCTCCTCTTTCTTCCCTTCTTATCCCCTTGAGAATATTTTTCCTCTTTCTTCTCTTTTCTTCCTACTTATCTTACATCAAATTGGTATTACAGTCAATCCTGGTGTTTTTGTTCCCTGTAATCGTAACTTAGTGTATTTGTGCCCTCCATGTGAGAAGTTTCTACAAGAGTTTTCATGGCTTTTAGCCATTGTATGCAAGCCACCACACTGCGTATTGGAACACAAACCAAAGCATCTTCACCCACAGATTCCAGCTTGCCTTCTATCTGTGTAAGAAAGATTTAGAGGTCAAGTTTCAGTGGTTTGTACATTCAAAAATCAAAACCATCTTCAACAATTGCAAGACAACCTAGCCTTCTGAATTTACATAACAACTTGTGTTTTCTAAAATTACAAAAATGTCCAACATTCAAAAATTTCAGAAAGTCATTTCTTCCAAAACTTGCAATTTGGTACATAAGTACTTGAGAAAAGTTGTTAAGGCTTCTTAAAGGATACATTCCTTCCGCTTGACTTTCAATTAATTTTTATCTATTGGACAAATTAAGACCCCTTCTCTTTTTCATTATTTTTTTTGCTTTGGTAACTTTATTTAGCATATTTAAGTTAATTACTTTGGTGTAAAATATTATATTGTAGTGTCATCCATCTTTGTGCATTTGAATTGAATCATTCATTCATTTTGAGTCACTTGTGTTGCACTCATCATGATTATCAATACACAACTTCCAAGTACAATTGAGAAATTTTCCTAAACTTGTGACCTCCTAAATGAAAATATGACTCCTTAGCTCAAAAATGTGAAAACCTATCCTTAGAACAAGCCAATTTTACCAAGTCCTTGACCCATATGAAATATAGACTTTAAAATTAGTTTCAAATGTAGTTAGAAGTCCAAACTTACTTTCTATTAAAGCATCCAGGCAAACATTCTATTGATGAGTCAATAATAGATTTTTCAGAACCTAATGTAGGTTAATCATCTCACAATGGGCATAATATGAGTTCCGTAAGATTGCACCACCAACATAAAGGTATTCTCCCTCCTCAGGTACACTTAGGGGTCATCTTTAGTTTGCAGGTCTTAGTAGAGAGTTTATAATTGAGAACCCTAAATGTTTTCTAAATACTAGAGAAACACGTATGACTGAACCTTGGCCACAAAACAAGGTTTAATTACAAGACTTCCCACATTAGCCACAATAGAATATGGTAGTTGATGGTAGGCATGTCCTTGGGGATGATGATGTCATAAAAAAAGTCAAGGTTGATGTATTTAGTTTTGATGGACAATTTAATTCTAGCATCTTCATCGATTGTATAACTGAATTAGAAAGACTCTTTGAGTGGTGCAACATGACAAATGCATAGTGCATCTTTTTTACAAAAATGAAGTTGATAAGATTTTCCCAACATTATTAGTTAGGTGTGGAAAGGGACATAGCAGAGGGTAGAGAGGTACATATCACCACATAGGCTAAAATAAAAAATAAATTAAGATTAAAATATGTGCCCCATTTTCAAGAAGACCAACTAATAGACTGATGAATGAGCTTAAGGCAAGAAATTATGACTATCACCAAATACTATCAGAAATTTGATAATCTCTTCTTGAAATATCAAATTAATGAGGAACAGTGGGTGATTCATCCTAAATTTGTTAATGTCTTAAACTTGAATTGAAACGAGAAGTGGTCGTATATGTCCCATACACCCTCAAAGAGGTAGTTTGTAAGGCTTTGGAACTTAAGAAACATAAGAAGTCCCCACCCTTTAGATGTTTAACTTCCCAAGTCAAGGAGACTTAGTCAACTAGATATAAATCAAAGTTAGTATCTAACCAAAGGGTGAATCCTCAAAGTAAAGATAGTAACAACCCTGTATAAAAATTCTTTGAGAATGCTAGCTTCAATGTTGCATCTAGTTCATGTCCTAGAGTGTCATAGGTTAAATGTTTTAAATGTCATAGTAAGGGTCACACTACATCACATTGTTTTAGTCGTACTCTTATAATAGAAACTAAGATAACTGAGGATTATAATGAGAGAAAAATAGATTATATTGTTGATTCATTAGATAAACATGAAGATATAGATCTAAAGTATGATGAAAATCAGTTTGATGCAGAGCATGTTGGTGTCATGAGATATATTTTGTCTATTTCTGATTCTAGGAATGATTGGAAGCGTACTAGTATTTTTCATGTATTTTTCACATGTGCTAATGTTATATGCAAAGTTGTTATATATGGGGGTAGTTGCATGAATATTGTATCAAACGTTGGTATGACTAGGATGAAATTGAAATCTGAGTATAACGCCCCACCCTGGGGCCTATGCATTTTACCACACCCTGCCATTTTCTCATTTCTAAGGGAAATATTCTGCCAAATTCCAAGAGAGTCTACCTTGAAATATAAGCATCTATACCTGTGTATACATTTATCATATACAACTATAACTGTCCCAAGACTGAAAATGTATCATGATGGCAATATACATCCCTCGGATCATATAGATCCATATACAATATTACCAATGATTCATATGACATGCCAATACGTTTCTCTTTTACATCATTTGGAATCTTTTAAATACATTAAAATACAAAAAGATTATGAAATTACAATCACAAATTCTTATACCACAAAGAAAAGGTCTTCAAATCCTGCCTCAAAACTCCAGCCCAAAGTTGGAATTCTTTACCTGACCCGCCAACTAAAAATTAAAATAAGAAGGCATGATTCCCAGGCAAACTTAATACATAGGCATTTTAATAAAAATGATAATAAATGAATCAACAACAAGCATTATCAATTATAATAGCTCTGCATGTCCATGACATGCTAAGCATCACATCAATGCAATTATACACATATGTTAATAATCACAAAATCCCATATTGTAGGCTCGCACAGCCTCATGCTAATCATGTCCCAATTCAATATTCACATATTGCTTTATCACTAGGCATTTTTATCCATTTATAATATTCATCACTATACACAGAACATGGGATACTTTTATCCCACCCACCTATGCATTCATAAACAAAAGTTACTAGGACGTCCATTGTCTCTATCCATACACTCATTCACAAATATACAATAATACACATGGGATATTCTTTATCCCTTTTCATCTAAACATCCATACACAAGAACATACATTCCCAAGAATCATGGGATACTTTCTATCCCTAGCAATCTCATATGTTCATATCATAAAAAAAACACTCATTATTTCAATCCAAGGGACACTCTCTATCCCTAACATTCAAGTATTCACAAAACTAAAGAAACATCAACTTTTAAAACTCATGGGATATTTACTATCCCCATCCAATCATACATGTCTAGATTCACACAAATGGGATAAACTCTATCCCCAACCATGCATTCCTTTAAGCAAAAAGGGAGCCTACTTACCTCCTGATGAGCCCACTTACAGTCCTCATGTTCCTAAGATTGGGTTCTCACATCGAAGCTCAATTGGTCTTATACATAACATATGAATCCCATATATCATTTGTATCATGATTTATTCTACACGAAAATTTATTATCAACAAAATGAAATACCATGACCAAGTACCATAACCCATTCATTTATAAGTTGACAATGTCTCAAGTGCCTAAATGTATTCCAACATTATCCATAAGGCTATTTGACTTAATACCCTTTATAATTATCCATAATCATGCACTTTATTACACTGGGATATCATCTTGCTCATAGCAAATCATAAACTACAATCAAATTACTCAATCATATACAGTTTATCATTAACCCATTTCATCAAACAACCTGTAAATATCATTTGTTTACAAATTCCTTAACAACTTGGGTTAGGGGATTTTCATTCCCAACAACACATAATGAACCCATAGCATTGTTAACCTTGAATTTACCTTAAATACATATTAATCACACTTCTAACTCAATTAAACCACACATAATCAAGTTTTACACAAAATCTCAAGGTGTACTTTTCATGAGTTACAGTTCATAGGCAATGATTAATCGCATCTTATAAAGTTTAAATCATGCCAAATACATTAAAATCAACTAATTAACAATTTACCCCATCAATTTACATGAATTCATTGCAATTTCTCCCCAAGGATTACTGTTCACAGTAGGGGTTACTGCAAAACCATATTTTACAACCCAAATCACACTAAGATCCTCACAAAACATGTATTAATTAATTCCCTTTCATGAATTTGCACCAAATCATCTTCCAAAATACCCAAAATTATTGTTCATGAGTTGGGTTCCAAACTCTAGCAAGAAGAAAATATAAAATTGACGGAGAAAACAAATTTTACCTTGGTTTCCAAGCATGGTGGTCATTTTCTCACCCACTTCCAACCCCAAATCTTTACAAATTAGCCATGGCTCATGACCACTTGAATTCCCAGCTAAGAAGACATGCCCAATCCACAAGACAATAGAGTTTTGATTCATAAACTCATGGTTTTCCAATGAAATCCAAGGATTTACTAGCCTAAATCTCCAAAAATTTGAGTTTAGGATGATGGATTTTCATGGATAGGGGCATGGGAAGTAGATGAAGAAGGGAGAAGAAAAATGAGAAATTCGGGCCAAATAGGCCATAAATTGGGCTGACCCGTAGCCCATTGACCGACCCACGACCCGCTGCTACCAAAGATAGTCCTACTAAATCTATCATATCTATCTCTCACACGACATCCAATTGATGTGATTCTTGAGGTGTTGGAAATATAACATTAAGGAATGCAAATTTTATGTTAAGTAATTTTCCAAATGAACCCACATCTATGTAAATAATTTAAATAAAATGATAATTTTTTGTATTTTCACCCATGTTGAGCAATTTAGGTGCATTGATTATAACGTCCTAATACGACATCAAAATCATGTGATTGGTGATTCATTAAAAAGATAATTTCAAGATATACAACTTTTATATTGAACATTTTTTATGTTGAACATTTTTCTCTACATCCATAATCTAGTTAAAATTAGGCACAAGTGACCTCTTTGTTTTTCAAAATCAACATTTTCTTAACATACTCATGTGCTCATTTGGTTTTTCTCCATTTCTCTTTTGTTTTTCTCATGCAATTTCTCATGCATTTTAACCATAAATTTTTCACATATTATAACACAAAAATGCACATAAATTTTCTTCAATAATCATAATTTAAATCATGTAATAATAACACATATAATCAGCATAATTCCATCGAAGTCCCATGAAATTCATACACATTGGAACCATTCCATTTTACTCCTTTTTCCTCATATTTTCTAATAATAATGCCATATAATTTAGGACATTAAAACACACTAAATTCCTCGCATAATTAAAACTAACATCATAAAATAAATTTGGACATATGTGCATTAATTTTATAAAATTTCCTACATTCTGTCCTACACCATTTCAAATTTCTTTATGCACTTCCCCATGTATTTTAACATGATTTTTTCATATTAAATATCATTAAATATATCATAAATTTCCTCAACCATTATACATTAAATCATATAATCATTGCACCCAATTGGCATGACTTTACTAAATTTTCATACACATCATATACAATAAAAATCATTTCATTTTCAAATAAATTCCACCATAATCAATTAAAATAAAGTCCAAATGCATCAAGAACATACTAATTAAATCATTCTCAAATGTACATATTGATTTCATCACACCTGTGCACCACTTCATCCTAATTTCTATAATTTGGACTCATAAAAAATTTAAATTTCACTTTGCTGCTTACATAACTCATAATCACAACTTTTTAATAGAAAACCACAATTTGACACAATAATTCATACTTAACATCAAAATTTTTTAAATTAACACTTCGGGGTGTTACATTGAGCCTCATCCTTAACTATACAGAGTGGCATGAGTAGTATAAAACTATATTATCTATCCATGAGAGATGTTTGGTTCTGATTAAAATTGTAAATTATCAGGACCATATATAGTGTGATGTTCTTCCAATGGATGAGGCTCATATTTTGCTTGGTTGTCCTTGATTATTTAATATGAATGTTATACACTATGAAAAATCAAACACATACTTTTTCCAACATAATGAGAAATCTATTTTCTGAAAACCAACCCAACCATCAGTGAGAGAAAATTTTCAAAAGAAAATTTCTCTCATTGAATCCCTGAAGAAAAGACCATTGCATATTTTAGCTAAAACAGAATTTGAAAAGGAAAGTCAAGAGTCTAGTTTAGAAAAGTTTGAGTTTAGTGTCTGTTTAGAGGAGCCTATTATTCAGTCATCTAAAGTTGCATACCTATTGAACGTGTTTAGGGATGTGGCCCCTGAATAAGTACTGAATGAGTTACCATGTATGAGGCCTTCATTGAAATAGAATGTTGCTAGAGTTGTTTATGTGTCCAATGTGTCAGTTAGTAAAGGCACAGAAAAGAAACATGGAGTTTTTACACACCATTACCTATCCCACACACTCTTTGGATAGATATTAGCATGGATTTTATTCTTGATTTGCCTAAGACTCCTATAGGGTTTGATTTTATTTTGGCAATGGTAGATCGATTTTCAAAGATGACCCATTTTCTACCATGTTAAAAGATTATTGATGCATTATATGTGGAAACATTATTTTTTAGAAAGATTGGCAAACTATATAGCTTACCATCTACTATTATATCTGAAAGCGATGCCCATTTTGTGAGTTATTTTTGAAAACATTTATGAAAACTTTCTAAAAGTAAATTGAAATATTTTCTGCATTTCACCCACAAACTGATGATCAAACTAAGGTTATTAACCAAAGCTTGGGAGATTTACTTAGATGTTTGGAAGGTGAACACTTAGGTACTTGGGATTCAATTTTGTCCATGGCGGAGTTTGCCTAGAACAATTCTATTAAAAGATCCATAAGAAAGTCCCCATTTGAGATTGTTCAAGGTTTTGCTCCTCGTGCTCCCATTGATCTTATACCTTTGCCACCTAATGTTTTTGCTTTTGCTCATTCATTTGCACTGCATATTCGTGATATTCATGTAACTATAACAAGGAAAATTGCACTAATTAATAAAACTCATAAAATTGTTGCTGATGTGTACTATAAGCATCATGAATTTAATGAAGATGTTTATGTTATTCATATGGTACTTGAGCGCTTTTCTAAAAATTCTTTTAAAAAGTTGCATGAACAAACCAATGGTCCTTTTCGTACTCTACAAAAATTAGGATCATAGTTATTAAAGGTGCAAGGCGCACTAAGGTGCAAAAGGGTTTTGGATCCTAGGTGCAAGGCGCACAAGTGTACCCAAGCAAACCAAGACACACATTACATAAAATTTATAAAAATATTTATGATACCTTAAACATGTAAAAATCATATAAAATAATTTTATTAAAACAATCAATGATTCAATACTACACTACTTCACAATTATCAAGAGGAATGATCATCTCAAATATCAATAGTCCCAATTCTCATTTTCAAATTCAATAGATTAACATTACTTGTAAAAGAAAATATTAAAGCCTGTAGAAAAAGATCAAATAATTGCACTAAAAGCTACAACCATCCAAAAAGCAAAGCATAAATTACAATTTCAAGTTTAAACATTTAAAGAAGAAAAGGTCTAAAGTATTAATGCATGCCATCCACATAATCCTCATATCGTCATATAAATATATAGTACTATATAATAACTTTAAAGTTCAACATCATTTTCAAGCAAACATCCTCCCTCTCATCATTATCATTAGGCTTGTAGTTTTCAACATCTGCTTCTTCAAATTCTTCTAAATCCACCTCATGTACTTGAAGTTGCACTGAAGAAGACGATGAAGCAAATTTTGAAGTGCTTAGTAATGAAGACGTTGTTGATATTTTAAGATGACGTCACTCCCCAACTCAAACAACTCTATCTACATCACCTCTAGCTAAAGAATAATCATCAAATAAATATTCATCTTTTGCATGTGATATTCCTTCAATCTTCTCAATCAACCATTCATTGGTTTCTTCAATATCTTTTAGAGAAATTGGGTTAATGGTGTCACATTAATTATATCTAGTTCTTAGTGCTCTAGTTTACTTTATGAATACTAAATCATTCAATCAAGTTTATTCTAATATGTTTCTACTTTTTCTATGAAGTTGTAAAAGTTAAAAAATGAAAATGATAAATAAGTATAAAGTAGAGAATATAAATTATAGATTTTAAACTAAAGTCATGAAGCCATCTATCTACTAACATAGCGTCACTTACATTTTCAAATATGCTCCAATTTCTTTCACAACCAGATGCATTACAGGTGAGGCTAAGAACCTTGATAGCAAGGTTTTACAGATTTTTAGCAAACAAACTATAATGAATCTACCATTTAGCTATTAAAAAGATTATATAAATATAAATTTCTTTAAAGATCTAAAAACTAAACAATGAACTAAAAAAGAATAATATTATATATACCAAGAGCAAAAAAGAATAATATTATATATACCAAGAGCCATTGTAGTTCTATGCCTAATGGCCATACTTTTTCCAAAATTTTCCTTAGCTTCCTATACAGGGATAATTCCTTCATGGTTTGGCCTTGTACCTCTACATCTAGAACCAATCTTACTATATAGTTTTACAATCCATCAATGATTTCTTTATCTGTTGCAACATTGGGATTTGAATAAAAAATTATGGGTTAAAATAGTATCTAGTTGCATGTAGAGGGCGATGGAGTTGAATTTCCTAGCTTCTATCAATGATTTCAAAAACATGTTTGTATTTTTCTTCATTGTCTTTGAAGATGGTTGCAATGGCTTCTTTAGCTCTATTCATGGCTTCATAAATGTACCCCATAGGGGGCTTTGTTTCATCATCTACCAATTGTAACACATGGATAAGGGGACCAACCACCTTTAGGGCATATACAACATGATTCCAAAATCCTGAGCTAATAATTATAGCAACAACTCTATTGCCTTGTGACTCCTTCACCCATTTACTTGTTGTCCAATCTTCAAAAGTAAACGTCTTAAATTATTTTTTTGTTTATCTATACTTGAAAGTATAATGAAGGCAGTTGAAAATCTAGTTTTAGCAGGCCTAAGCAACTCTCTTTGCCCTATGTATTTCCTTATCATATTCAATACCCCCGTGTGGTAGTATATGTGGCCACTTACAGTCACAGCTTGCTTCATTATTTGATTAAAGGTAGACAACTTTCACATATCTTTGAATAGTAAGTCTATATAGTGGGCAATGTATACAAATGAGGGTATTTTGGATTCTAACAATCTTCTTAAAAGACATACAAGAAAAGGTATATAAAAATTAGAATATATAAGATAAATCAAGATATAAGAGATAAATATCTATGAGAATAAAATAAGATGTTTAGTCTTATACCTGCCATTACATTATTTGAAGCACTATTTGTGACCACTTGAACTATAATTGTTGCTCTAATTTTCTGAATAAACTTGTTAATTAATTCAAACATTTTCTCCCCACTCTTTACAAAGAAAGAGACATCTATAGACTCTATAAACATTGTCCCCCTAAGACAATTCACCAAAATATTGATTAATGTTCTCTCTCTTTTATCTTTCCACCTATTTGCCATAATACAACATCCATATTTTGCCCATTTCTCTTTGTAACTCTTCATCAATTTCTGTGTATGTTCTTTCTTATCATTCAATAGATGAATCGTTACCTTATAATAACTAGGGGTCTTCATTTCAATACCATATTGCCCAAATGTTTTTACTGCTGCAGCAAAACTGTCATACTTGACAACATTAAAGGGAATCCCTGTATCATACATCTATCATGCAAATTGCTTGCATGCACATTCTCTTCCTTTGTTTTCATAAATATCACTATGGTTGTTTGCTTATTATTTTCTGCCTTCCTTTTCTCCACCAAATTCTTATAATCAATGTAAAAAATGCATCCATTGGTCTCTTCTACTTTGTTTCTTCAATTGAGGACCAACTCTGCTACTTTCACTTGATCCAGATATTTTTTTCAACGACTATTGACTTCTATTACATCAACCTCTTAATCCTCATTAAAAATATCCATATTAAAATTTGGAACCAAATTCATTTGCTCCTTCTCATACTTCTTTTTGGACATGTATGCTAAGTTCTTTCACATGTTCAGGGCATCTCTTATAAGAAACTGCATTTCTAAAATAGCTAATTTAATGTTGTTTAGTCCAGTAAATGCCACCTTTTGTCACTTTTTTACAAAATATACAAGTGATAGATTTGCTCTTGAGAATCATCTAATCGAGAAGATTTCCAAGCAGGGTCAGTTTTTACTTTACTCATAGTTGTTGTTAGGCATATACCTAAGAATAGACAGGTGAATTGGGTAATCAAAAACTTTTGCGGAGACCCCTTTTTACGTTAATGTCTCTCTAGCAAATAATGCAATCAATAATTGACACAAAAATGATCAAGACACAAGGATTTTTATAGTGGTTCGAGTCAATACTCTACTCCACTCTTCCAAGAATACTTTCGTCTTAGTGTCTTGAGTTCCACTATCTGACTATAGCAGAAATACAATTAGCGCACCCAACACTCTTCTGGATTAGCTCCAGGGGGCATCAACTATGCGGTTCTTGTCTGTAAGACTCACTTCAATAGACAATCATAGTTATTCTTGAGTTTGGTCTCAAATACCAGCTCAAGGCAATCACAAGAGAAAGAGTATAAAAATTAAACAAACTTATACAAGCATTTCACAAAAGCTCAGGGGAAGAAATTTGAAACTTAAATGCTGAAGTAAATGATCTTCCCAAACAGTAGTTGAAGCCCTTTAATGAATGATTTAAAAGATTCAAGTATGAAGGCTCAAGTGAATAGAAGAAGATTAGGCTCTGTGAAGATGTAGCAATGAAGTACTTTGGTTATTTCTTGGTTGTCTTCTTCATCCCACCACTACTTCTTTATATTAGCTTTGAATTCCAACCATTGGTGATATGTGACCTCCATTAAATGTAGAAGACCATTCTTATTAGCTCTTGTTTCAAAACACTATCTTCTAATTAATTTTTATCAGTTGGAACATCTGCAACATCGTTCTTGCCAAAGAAGAAGAGACGTTACTAGTTTAGGCAAGCATTTAATGAAGAGTTGCAGCAGTGAGCTGACTGAATCATCATTTTTGAAAGGATCTCATTAAATTTGGATGAAGTTGGACGATTCGAATTGTCTGAGGAAAAGTTTGGGAAGATGATGCTTCTTCTGAAGTTAATTTTAGACTAAAAATTCTCTTTTAGATTACTCTATTTGTATATTCATATTGTTTAAGATTTGATTTCAAATGAACTTTGCTTTCATCTTTGGACAAAATCTTATTATTCTGGTTTGTCTAAAGTTAGTTTTGGACACACTTAAAGATTGCATTTTGGTTGATGTTCTCTTTTGTTTTTTGGCTTTTTTCGATCAGACAAAGTTCTTTGCTAGCCATTTTCCAAAGTTAATTTTGGATGAACTTCAAGTTGTGGATGAAGTCAGCCAACTTGATCTGGGACAGTCTTGTATTTGGATAAAATATTTACTTCTTTAGTTTTGTCTTAAGCTTTGCTTTGTCTAAATGTCAATCTTTTCCGTTAGTAATCTCAAACATATTGATGTCTTAGAGCACATTCCTACTCATGCATTCTATTAATTGTCTGGAGATTCTTTACTTTTGCAATCTATTTTTGTATACTAATCACTTGATAGATATTCATTAGCACATAACTTAATCAAGTTTTGTTTATCATCAAAACTATGAATTCACACTAACAATTTTTACTTTTTTGATGATGACAAAACTTGATTAAAATTATCTCATTATAAGCATTCATTATTTTTTTTCACATATATTCTCCTCCTTTCTATTCATTGATAGACATATTACAGATTGTTGCTCCCCTAAGATAATTTTACATTATATTCTCTCCCTCTTTTTGTCCTAATAAAAAAACACACTATCCCATATGTAACAAACATTTCATAGAAACAAACATGGCATTGCACTACATTTTAGTACAAATAGAGATACATCAGAGAATATTAACATCCAAAATATAAAATAGATTAGCCTAGGAATAGTCATTCTAAGTGTAGATTAGCCTAGGAATAGTCATTCTAAGTGTAGATTAGCCTACGAATAGTCATTCTAAGTGTAGAGGGGAGGTGCCCGATTATGATCCTTCAAAGAAATCTAAAAGCGGGTGGAGGCATGCATCCATTACTTGAGGAGAGGTTTCTTCAAGTGTGAGAAACATAAGTATTGGATAGGGGATGGGTAGATGAAAGGTAGGAGATGGATGTAAAATACTCGTTACTTCCATTACCCTCATCTTCAAGTGCCCCAGAAGGTGGTAAAAATGAATTCAGGGCTATCTGGCTGAGATGGAAATGAAGAGTATGTTCTTTAAAGCTAGATTTTGAAGAGATTACCTTTTGATTTGCTATTGGATTGAAAAAAACATTGAACCTTTTTAGAAGCTTCATCATCCCATCAAGATAATTGAAGAACATGAGGAATCACCCTTTGTTTCTTCAATTATTTTCTACTCTCTGACTCTCTTTTCTTCATTCCTTGCTTTCTTCCTAAATATCCTTAGCTTGATTGTTCTTTCTTCTCAGCAATGGCAGCATAGGATGGCAAAGATGGATTAATATAGATTGGACATAGGAAAATAAGTAGGTAGTTGATATGATTTCTAAGAAAGAATGAATGAATGTTTGCCTGATATAGTTATGATGTGATTTCTAATAGTTGTAATTTTAATCCAGTAAGAAAACAAGATGCAACCTTAGGAATGATTTTTTGGATGATGGATATTATATGAAATAAAGATTTTGAACAATAAGCATTCAGACAATGATCAATGGATATCAAGAGTTTTGAATAGAAGGATAATAACTTCAGTTGGATGCTTTATTCAAAATGGAATGGTTGTCGAACTATAACAAACTAGATGTTCAGGTATTTGAAGTGTAAGTTAAGATGAATCGTAATCAAAACATTTCATTCACATAATTTACAACATAATTTCAAACATAGACACATCAAAATTTTTATGCTTATGCATTCACACTAATCATCCCTAATTCTCTTCTAATATTGTAGAAGGTTTCTAATGGAAACGACTTAGTGAAAATATCTAAAAGTTTAGCATTTGTAGGTGCATATTCTAAACATGTATTATGCTTTTCTACATGATCTCTAATAAAATGGTGTCTAATCTTTATATGCTCGGTGCAGAAATGCAGAACAGGGTTCTTAGTCAAGTATATGGCACTAGTATTTTCACACCTAATGGCTATGTCTCTATATATCAAACCATAATCCAGAAGTTGTTGCTTTCTCCAAAGTAGTTGTGCACAACAACTTCTAACTGCTACAAACTTAGCTTCTATAATAGAAAGGGCTGAAACTGATAGGTTCCACTGGTGCTCTTTCTATCAACTTTGTAGCCTCCAAAGTCAGCATCTGAATATCCAACCAATTCAAAACAAGTTCCTTTAGGATAACAAAGCCTAAGACATGGTGTATCAATCGAGTACTTAAAAATTCCTCTTATTGTAGTAAGATGAGACTCTCTAGGATTAGACTGAAACCTAACATATAAGCATATGTTAAATAGAATGTTAGGTCTAGATGCAGTAAGGTAAAGAAGATATCCAATCATACTATGATATAACTTTTGATCTACGAGTTTACCCTTTTTGTCCTTTCCTAGTCTTGTTAATGTGCTCATTAGAGTGCTTACTACTTTTATTTCTTCCATTTTGAACTTCTTCAGCATCTCTCTAGTATATTTGGATTGATAGGTGTAATTTCCATCATCTTTTTACTTAATTTGCAATCCAAAGAAGTAGTTCAACTTGCCCATAATACTCATTTCAAATTCTGCTTGTATTATCTTTGAGAAATCTTGGCAAAGATTTTCACTAGTAACACCAAATATGATGTCATCTACATAAATTTGAACTATCAAGATATCCATGTTAACATTATTGATGAACAATGTAGTACCGACTTTTCCTCTTTTCAATTGATGATCAGTTGAGAATTGGCTAAACCTTTCATACTAAGCTCTTAGAGCTTGCCTTAATCCATACAGTGCTTTAGTGAGTTTATATATGCGGTCAGGTTAATCATCTCATTCAAAACCAGGAGGTTATTCTACATAGACTTCCTCACTTAGATATCCATTTAGGAATGCACTCTTTACATCCATCTAAAATAGTTTATAATTTTTGTAGGATGGAAAAGCAAGTAACATCCTAATGGCTTCTAATCTTGCTATAGGGGCATATGATTCCTCAAAATCAATTCCTTTTTTTTTGGAATATCCCTTAGCAACTAACCTTACTTTATTTCTTACAACAAGTCCACTTTTGTCCAGTTTATTTTTGAATACCCATTTATTTCCAATTACATCAACATTTTCTGGTCTTGGAACTAATTTTCATACTTCGTTCCTTTCAAATTGGTTTAGTTCTTATCACATTGCAATTATCCAATTTCCATCAGTTAGAGCTTGATCAATGCAAGTGGGCTCTATGTTGGAAAAAAATGCATAATGGCCATAAATGTTTTGCATGGATCTTCTTCTCCTAACTCTAGCATAGACATCACCTATGATTTGATCCTTAGGATGGGTACTAATAAACCTCAAACAAGTAGGAGGTTGATAAGGAACATTACCTTTACTTACCTCATCACTATCTGGGTCTTGCATATCTTCATGCTTTGTGGTGTCTTCTCCCCCTTGATCTTGTAATTTCAGCTTTTTCATTTTCTTAATAGCTTTATGCATCACTATCATTCTTCTTTCTCAAGATTAAATGAGTTTCATTAAATTTAACATGCACAGACTCTTCTAAAGTCTATGTTTTCTTAATTAAAACTCTAAATGCTTTACTATTGGAAGAGTAACCAAGGAAGATAGATTCATCGCTTTTTGGATCAAACTTCCCAAAATTATCTTTCTTATTGTTAGACACATAATATGAGTAACTAAAAGAATAGAAATAATATATGTTAGATTTTCTTCCTTTCCAAGGGTCATATGGGGTTTTCTTTAGAATTGCTCTAATGGTAACCCTGTTTAGCACATGGCAAGCTGTGCTTACTACTTCTTCCCAGAAATTTTTTGACAATTTACTTTCATTCATCATGGTCCTTACCATTTCCTAAATTGTCCTATTCTTTCTTTCTATAAGTCCATTTTGTTGAGGAGTTTGAGGGGATAAAAAGCTATGGTAAATTCATTTTTCCTCGAAATATTCAACAAATTTTCTATTCTCAAATTCACCACCATGATCATTATAAATGGATGCAATAGACATTTGCTTATCATTTTGAACAAGCTTTGAAAAAGTAAAAAATATTATAAATGTTTCATCTTTGCTAGCTAATAGAATCACCCATGTGAACCTAGAATAGTCATCTACAATGACAAATACATATCTCTTTCCTCTAATACTAATAATATCTGATGGTTGAAAAAGATCCATATGTAAATGTTTTAGAGGTATAGATGCGAACACTTCATTCTTGGGATGGAAGGACACTTTAGTCTGTTTTGATACTTGACAAGCTTTACATATCTGATTTTTGTCAAACTTTAGTTTGGGCAAACCATTGACAAGATCCTTCTTCCACAAAGTTTTGATATTCGACATGTTGATGTATCCCATCCTTTCGTGCCACAGCCATGGGTTATCTCTAACTAAGATTAGGCATTTTCCTACAATCTCATCTAGTTGAACTAGATATACATTTCCATGTGTTTTTTCGCTAAACAATAAACTATCATCTACATTGAATACATTATATATGGATGGTTCAAACACAACTTTGCGACCCTTGTCACATAATTGACTAATACTTAGTAGATTATACTTGAGCCCATCTACATATAATACATTTTCTATGCATGCATTGAACAAACCATAAATTTTACTTATACACCTGATGAAGCCCTTGTCATTGTTGCCGAATGCAACTATTCCTCCATTGATTGGCTTCAGGTCTTTGAACAAATTCTTATTCCTAGTCATGTGTCTTGAACAGCTACTGTCCATGAACCAAAAATTGCCAGATGTGGCTTTAAGACTGTAACGCCCCGCCCTCCTGGGGTCGTTATTACACTTTACACCATAAATCCACATGATAATACCATGATTTTTCCACCTCCAGGGTGGGTTACTTTGATATATATATTTTTTTGACCTA